>CAUYON010059330.1:0-36368 GCA_963573935.1 Arctocebus calabarensis | reverse complement strand
CTGGGCATTGTGGTGGGCACCTGTGGTCCCAGCTACTTGGGAGGCAGAGGCAGGAGACTCACTTGAGCCCAGGAATTGGAGGTTGCTGTGAGCTGTGATGCTACAGCACTCTATCCAGGGTGACAGCTTGAGGCTCTGTCTCAAAAAAAAAAAAAGTTCTTTTAAAGGCTCAATGAGCATCCCACACACACACACCCAGCAGAATTTATCAACTCAAAGGGCTATGTTGAACCAAATCCAATCCATGCTACCCCATGAAAAAGGAAAATGGAATGCCTCTTTAGGAAATTTCTAACTGAAAGTAATGTGGTCAAAATTCCTAATTTTAAAGGAGAGTAAATTTACAAATGCTATGAAACTTGTAACATGCACACAGGGTCTTCTTTCATTCCCAACAATGCAATATTAATAAAATATCAGGTATATTTAAAGATAATTTTTTGGTTGAAAATTTCCCAAGAAGTTAAACAACTTCACTAATATACACACTAATATCAACAGCATGGCCACTTCAGATATTCAATTAGACGGCAAATCAAGGGCGGCACCAATGGCTCAAGGAATACGGCACCAGCCCCATATACCGGAGGTGGCGGGTTCAAACCAGGCCCTGGCCAAAAACTACAACAATGAAAGAAAGAAAGAATGAAAAGAAAGGAGGGAAGGAAGGAGAAGGAAGGGAGAGAGGGAAGGAGAGAGAGAGAGGGAGGGAGGGAGGGAGGGAGGGAGGGAGGGAGGGAGGGAGGGAGGGAAGAAGGAAGGAAGGAAGGAAGGAAGGAAGGAAGGAAGGAAGGAAGGAAGGAAGGAAGGAAGGCAGGCAGGCAGGCAGGCAGGCAGGCAGGCAGGCAGGCAGGCAGGCAGGCAAATCAAGTAACAATGGTTCTCAAATCGGAGTTCACCTTCTAATCATGGCAGCAGGACATCACCCAAGTTACTCCAAATCAGAGCGGAATAGCTGGGGCACAGACCATGTTGCTAGATTTTTATACTCAAAAGAGACTCAGGTACATGCACCTGATTAGTAGACTATGCTGCATTCCTAAATCTGCTCCAGTACCTCCAGCAAAAAGCCTTGAAAGAGACACTCTTCCTACATATACAGATGATAAGCAGTCAGTAAGTCTCTAAAGCTTAGAACAGAACCTATACTAGAAACTCCAAGCGAGTATCACAGGAAAGCAGTAGAAAAACACACCAACTAAACTCACAAAGCCTAGAAAACAGCTGTACCACCGAGAAAACAAATTACAGAGAGAACTCACGTTAAATGTGCATTACATGTTTTTTGCAACAGCAGCAAATTTACTTCCATAATTAAATTTGGCAAAGGCAAAAAAAAACCATGAACCTATTCCCAACTTTCGACATGAAAGATAAAAAAAAAATAATCTAAGATAGCAAGTAATCCGAAGGCCTCAAGCATGTAGTATTAACAGCACTTTTACAGAACTATTGACAATCAATTGATGTCCATAGCATTATAAGAGTGAGAGTTTTCTTGTTTGTTTGTTTTGTTTTGCAGTTTTTTTGACCAGGGCTGGATTTGAACCCGCCACCTCTGGCATATGTGGCCGGCACCCTACTCCTTTGATCCACAGGCGCCACCCAAGAGTGAGAGTTTTAACTATTATTAATGAAAACTTCAGAGAAGACGGACAACCTGGGATTAAATTTTTTCTGAGGTAAATCTATAAAGACAGCATTTGAAACTATGCACCACATAATCCACATGGTCATGGAAAGAAAATCGTAGATAATTTATTTCTAAAATGAGACTGAGGGATGGAAATGTTCTAGATTCAGGTTGTGGTAATGATTGCACAACCTTGCAAACGTACTAACAAATACTGAAATGCACGTTTAAATGGGTGGCTTGTAAGATTTGTGGTATTTCTCAATATAGCAGGTTTTGTAATGTAACAGCAAGCTCATCAGCCAGACTCTAGTTGGACCCTCATTCCCCCTTTACTGTTGTTTCTCGTCGTGTCATTTGAGTCCCACAAAGCCACACACCAATATAACTAAGGCAATTCCCTATGTTAACATGGACCGTGACAGGATGGAGCAGAGGAAATTACGCCGCTCCATCACCAGCTACTGAATAAAAATAACAGAGAATCAGTAAACATCTCCCCTTTTCATCTACTTCCCAAAATTGCTTTAAAAGTTCACCAATACTATGAAAGTGAGTTTCACAGTCACCTTCAGAAATTATAACATTGCTACTCATTTCCAAGTGTGGCAGACTTATTTCCAAGTGTGACAGATTATCATGTTTTTCCTCAACTCCCTGGCTATCAGAAAGGATGGCTTCCACCAACTCACAGGCCCAGATTCTCTCAGCAGATCAGCAGTACAGAAAGCTTAATGCTCTGAAGCTTTTTTTTCTTTTTTTTAAGTAAAAGGTTCTCCAGAGTATAAATCTAAAAGTAGCATACATCATGATGAATCTCTTCCTAAGTCCAAAGCACTGAAGCTATCTTCTAATTATTAATTGCTCTGTTTTGTAATCTAACAATTCACCACCAGCTTTTGCCTGTCTAGCTGGCTTATAGTCTTATGATCACTATGCCAAGATCAATGTGCATTAGTCTAAACAATCTGATCTTAACCAGACTCTGCTTCTGTCAAAGATAACTAAAGAGCAACATTAACTCAAAGAACGTCTGCTAAATGTTGGGGGACACAATGACAGAATATCAGGCTGCCCTTCCTCCCCCTCCAAAGAGACTGAGATGGAATTATGCTTAGCACAGGCCTCTTTGATGTGTAAAAGCCTAATTTCATACCAAGAGATTATCCTCCTTCATTACACATCCAACTCTTCAATGTAACCCGTACTTGGTTGAGGGCACATGAGGCTATTTAATGGGATCCTCCTCATCATTGAATTCTATTAGCAATACTAATGCCCACTAAAATTGCAGGACTTCTCTGCTTGCGTCTGAAGAGGACTTAATGACACCCTTCCTTTCGAGTCAAGGGGGGAAACTCCAGAAATCAGAAAACCAAACTTCAGAAGCATGCACAATTCTAAACTACAACTGCATAATTAAAGCAGCCATTCGCCAGAGCAATCCTAACAACTCTGCTTCCCTAAGACTTAATGAAGGTATATTAAATCAAAGCCTTTTGATAATAACTAATTCAGTACTAGTACTGAACACCTGACTGGGTAAACAGGAATACCAAATAAATAATGGAGCAGAAAAGGTTTAGATTCGTAATAATGTTCATTTTGAAGTAGAAGAAGCTACTTGAATAATCTTATGAAAACATGTTGCCAGTAAAATCCACCTCTGAATTTTTCCTACAATTTTAACAAACTAAGAAACTTTAATTTTAACAAAGTAGGACAGGAAACGTCTATGGATTTTAAAAGTTATCTAAAAGGAAAGACTAAAGAAAGACTTATTTTTAAAGTCTAATTTGACCAAGTTAATTTGTTCATTTTTATCATAAGGAGGTGATTATGAAAATGCCCTAAGCTTTGGGGCTGTTCACTTGTTACTTATAACTTGTAACACTGTACAATTAGAGCAAACTTTAAGATATCCCAAGCTAGGTGCTAGTCAATTCCACCAGCACTGGCTAGATAAAGGCTGACAGTCCTGGAGTGTCTGACCACTAAGGTATCTGCTCTGCGTGGGGTTCCCAAACTATGCATACCTTGTGGGGTATTCCTAGAGATCAGGGGGCAAAATGGTGGGTGGGAGATGACACCGCACACTGTCTGACACAGAAAGGATGTTCAACACATTGAAGGGGACCCCACAAGGAATGCTTCCTGGCTAGTCAATGCACAGTACAAGATTATACTGCCAATTACAAAGAAAGATGCAGAAGATTATTTGAAAGCCAGACTTTCAGAGACACAGCACGTGCAATACTGCTTGGGAGATGGTTTCTTTTTTATTTCTTCATGTTTCTCTATGCTGAATGAAAAAAAGGAGGGCGGGAAACTGAAACCATAAAATGTTAATAAGTGGCTCGGTGCCTGTGGCTCAGCAGGCTAAGGCGCCAGCCACGTACACATGAGCTGGCGGGTTCGAATCCAGCCCAGACCCGTCAAACAACGACGACGGCTGCAACCAAAAAATGGCCGGGCGTTGTGGCGGGTGCCTGTAGACTTGCTTGAACCCAGGAATTGGAGGTTGCTGTGATTCCACAGCACTCTATCCAGGGTGACAGCTTGAGGCTTTGTCTCAAAAAAAAAAAAAAAAAATGTTAATAAGTATTACCCAGTGGCCACTATTTTTTTTCTTCTTTTAGAAGAACGTCTACACCTAAGATACAATTACTCCCATAAATCAAATACATAATAGGGTAACGAACGAATTATACTCTCCCTCCATTTACAGTTCCTACCTGAGCCATTCTCTGGACTACACATCCCTCATAGTATTTAATTACATAATTCCATTTATTTGATTATTTATCGAGTACCTATCAATACAGTGTGTAGGCATTATTTCAAACCAAGCCTTTCATCACTCATTTCTCACTGCTATGTACTAAAGAAGAAAGACTAATTACCAGTAATCTGTGCAAAATGGATTGGCCATCTCTTCAATAATTCCTAGAGTCCAGTATTATCCACCCAAAATTTTATGTCTAAATATAAACTTTTGTGATTACAAAATTGAAGGTCCAGTCAAGGGAGTGAGGTAAAAAGCCCTGTTGAAGTATTATTGAGTATTTATTATGTGGGGAGTTCATGGAGAGAAGGGAATGATTCTGACAAATGCCTAGGACAGCCTGCAGGATGCGACCGCTGCCTTTCCTTATGTACAGAGAGGCTGAAATTCCTGTCGCATGTAAATGTCACACCTGCTGTTTAAAAGCAAAATCTTAAGTATACACAAGAAAGTTTTTTAAATTTTCCACTCAAAGGTATGAAAGAACACATGGGTGGGAGAAACATTTGTGTGTATAACAGGTATGTATGGCAAATCGAAAGAAATGGACTGGAAAGTAGGTAACTATTTCTGCAAGAATATATTATACCTTTCTATCAATAAGGAAACATCTCAAAACTTCATAGAAACCATCAAGAACTTTTACACAAAACCAAAAATAACACTTTTTCTACCATCACAAGGGCAGGAAGGAGAGTGTGGGTATCAAAGAAAACACTTCCTTTTAAAAGTGCCTTTTTTTTGAAGAGATAAATGTTCTTGATACATATTAGTCAGCACTGCCTCTTGCTTCAAGGTGGTCAGGACTTTGTCCAGGTTACAACTATTATTCAGAGACAGACACATCTCAAAACACGACTTGCAGGCATACTGCACTTAACGTCTTACAAGCTGATTTCAGGACTTGAGCTAGGTCACAAGGGCATCTGAGCATTATCCAAAACTATCATAGGTTCACACTCACATTTTTCCCACTGAAGAAAAACCAAGACAAATTTCTGATCTGTAAGAAACCAACTAAGACTGAATAAAGATCATGGTATCAATGCCCTTCAGGTAACTCTACCACCATAGTCATAATTGTAGTACAAGCACAGAACGCTGGCAGGACTCCCAATTCTGAGGAATAGAAGTCTGTCCTAAATAAATAAAATGTTTCATACGTAACACTTTTTCCAATATTTATCCACTAAAGAGCCCACTTAAAGTTAGATGGGGAGCAGACTTCCTAAGCCTAGAGGTTGGCCTATCTAGTCAAGACAGCAAAACTACCTTCTTTCATTAGCACCGCATTGGTTGCAACTCCATGTAGCAGGCAAGACAACACACTCAACTAATGAAAAAGGGTCATAATACTGTTCATGTCACATAAGTCACAGATTGAAAATTAGACTGAGAAAACAGGCCATGATTTTACCAGCCGTTGAGACCACAGTGATCATCACCTTCCTTCATCTGTAAAGAAAGAACTAAAGGAGAAGATACACATGACGTGAAAAGGCCATGCCTGGCACTTCACAGAAAACCCAAATTACTTACTTGATCCTTAACCTTAGAACTACAGCTTCAAAACCTGTTAGAGATAGAGGTAAGCCTTGATTCTGGAATACGTGTAAGAGAGCTGATTAAAAATAATAGAAATTGATTTTAACATATAACCCATTGAACATACTCTCAATACTGAAAATAAGTTTCCCTTTGCTTGGCAAGAGAAATTTGTTAACAGTCTGGTGGGCAGTCCCCAATCCTGACTGTCCATTTTCTTAACCTCTAGAGAATGGGTTAAAAAAGACCACAATCCTGATTATATATTAAAATGAATAGCACTATATACCCCAATATCTAATGTTTTTTAATAGAATACTTACAATTAAAAAAAAGTCAATTCTGAATTTTACTGGCAAGCCAGTGCAGAATACTGAAGAAAGTGTATTGTATTTTGTTTTGTTTTTTGAGACAGAGTATCAAAGCTGGGTAGAATGTTGTGGCATCACAGTTCACAGCAACCTCCAATTCTTGGGCTCAAGCAATCCTGTTGCCTCAGTTTTTCTATTTTTAGTAAGACAGGGTTTTTGTTTTGTTGTTTGTTTGTTTCTTTGTTTTGAGACAGAGTCTCACTTTGTCATTCTCGGTAGAGTGCTGTAAAGTCACAGCTCACAGCAAACTCAATCTCTCAGGCTTAAGTGATTCTCTTGCCTCAGCCTCCACAGTAGCTGGGACTACAGGTGCCCACCACAACACCCGGCTATTTTTTATTGCAGCTATCATTATTGTTGAGCTGGCCCAGGCTAGGGTCCAACCCACCAACCTGGGTGTATGTGGCTGGCGCCATAACCACTGTGCTATGGGCACCGAGCCTAGAGACAGGTTTTGCTCTTGGTCAGGCTGGTCTCGAGCTCAAGCAATCCACCTGCCTTGGCCTCCCAGAATACTAGGATTACAGGTATAATTATGTGCCCAGTCAGAGTGCGTGTTTTTAATAAGTAGTTTTCAACATAAGAGAATAAGTACAACATTCTTATACTAGCCAAATTGGTCTCCTTCAAAAAGCCTTATTGTAGGCTCGGCGCCTGTGGCTCACGGGCTAAGGCACCAGCCATGTACACCTGAGCTGGCGGGTTCGAATCCAGCCTGGGCCCGCCAAACAACAATGACAGCTGCAACCAAAAAATGGCCAGGCGTTGTGGCGGGCGCCTGTAGTCCCAGCTACTTGGGAGGCGGAGGCAAGAGACTCGCTTGAGCCCAGGAATTGGAGGTTGCTGTGAGCTGTGATGCCACGACGCTCTATCCAGGGTGATAACTTGAGGCTCTGTCTCAAAAAAAAAAAAAAAACATTAAAAAAAAAAAAAAAAGATTTTTGTTGTAGTTGTGTCCTGCACCCAAGTTGTGTCCTGTACCCTTACGCTGTGCCCATTAGGAGGAAGCTCACACATCCCGCCTCTCCTACTCTCTCCCTCTGCCTCCTCCTCCCTCCCCCAACTTGAATTGACTTGAGTTTTTCTCTTGTGTTTCTGTTTTACCATTTCGTCTACTGGCTTCACATCTCAGCTAATTCCTTTTACCCAGACACCTCATGGTTCTCTCAGCTCACATTCTCTTTGATGCAGCTGGTTACAACCAACTCTTATCCACTGGTGTCTTCCTGGTGGTCCTCGCAGGTGGTCATTTCCAACCTTTTGTTCTCTGACCTTCTTTGATCCAGCAGAGCAAAACTTGTCTCTGAGGTACTTTACCGTCACCTGTGCATACTTCCGGCTTCCCTGAATCATTGCACCCTGTTGCAATCCTTCTTACTCTGCATGCCTTTCTAAGTACGCACATCTCTCAAGACTCTTTCACAGGTGATAGGGCCCGTGTCTTTCCTGTCACCTCCTTCAGTATCTGGCCCAGGGCCTGGCACAGCGTGGGCCCCAGATGTCCTTGTTGGATGAATACCCTGAGATTCCACTCACCAAGCGGCATGGATGCATCTCTGAAAATCTCAAGACCAAGCACCAACGGTCCATCACTCTTTCTCCTTCACACTCACATCTCCCGGGAAACCACAGGACGGGAATATTAGAAAGTCGCTCTCCATCAGCACTTCATGTGCCTTCTCATTTCTGCCTCATGTGCTGTTCTTAAATTTGCAAAGTTGCCATCACCGTTGGTCATCCATTCAGGCCACCTCTGTGACTTCGGCATCCCCTGGCAGTGCTCTCCCCCTTTATGAAAAGCAGAGAATTGCAACTGCAGGCAAATAACAGGAACACAAGTTAATGAGTTGGTAACACAAAGATCCTTCACCAGAGGGAAGAAAGGAAGAGTCCTAAGGTTTAAATCACCTCCATAAAATATCCGCAAATAGGACTCGGTGAGGCTGCTGGGAGCCTGGGGTTTGGGTTTAACATGCACAATTAGCATTTTTAGGAAACAGCCTTTTGGAGATAAGCTTGTCCTGAAGTGTGCCCTTTTATTCCTGTTTCAGTTTAAACACATCAGTTTGAAGGCAAGCTGCATTTCGTCCCATCTTCAAAGGCATTCTGGAAGAAACTGCAGCTGCTTACACAAAGGAAAATGTGATTTTTCTCAGTTTTACTAAATGTGAAACAAATTTTAAAAGTGGTCATAACTGAGCAAACTGTTTTGTTTTGTTTTGCTTTGTTTCTCTTCAAAATGGTTCCCTGGAATGTCAAGAGCAGTACAAATAACCATTCACTTGCCAAAGTTTCACATGGAAACTTCTCAGCCCACTCCTGTGTCCTCACTAACTCTCCAGCCTCAGCCCCATTCCTGATACCTGACTCTCGTCAGCAAGGAATTCAGGTCATAGACAAATACTCAGAAAGAAGGGAACCAGCATGGCTCTCTGAAAAAAGACAAAAAAAAAAAAGACTCTCTTTTTCCAGCATTGAGGGGAGGTTTAAATATAACAAAATGACCTTTTTTCCCAACAAAAAATAATTCTACCAGCCATAAGGAGAGTTGTAAACCAGATGCTACTTCTCAACGGCTTGAGAAACAGGTGACCTGGAGAATCACCTCAATTTTGTCACCTGCAAAGCAGGGTTCTTTTACCTGACCCCACATCAAAGAAATGTTATAAGAAATATTTGTACAATATCTTTAAAGTGCCTGTGGTTTCTCAAAGAAAAAAAAATGTAGTATGAAGCAAGACTATAAAATAAAGTGTGGGCATGTCCATAAATAAATGAAACAAGTTTTGAGACCACAAGCGGAAACTGGGCTTGCTGCTTAGAATTCCAGCACACCCAGGACTGACAGTGGCTGAGGAAGCACAGGGCCCTCCAGGGACAGATCCAGGAGTCCTGTGGAGCTGGAATCAGGCACACTCCTAGTTCCTGAAGTGGGCTGTGCAGTGGCAATCACAGCAAGGATGGTCCAAGGAGTCAGAGAGAAGGGCTGGTACCTGGCCACACTGGCACACCCACCACCATCACACCCGCCATGGTTCCATCACCACCACCCACAGCCTCGTCATCATCCCCCACCTACACCACCAGTGCTACTTTATTAACACTCTTCCAGCATTCCCTCAGTCACACCAGCTCCAGCTGGCCTCCACTGCTTCACCTTCACAAACCACAGCCACCCACCACCCCACATCATCCCCCATCACCAGCCACCACATCACCATCATCTTCAGAAACCACCACCCACCACCCCACATCATCCCCCATCACCCACTACCCCACATCATCCCCCATCACCAACCACCACGTCACCATCATCATCAGAAACCACCGCCCACCACCCCACATCATCCCCCATCCCCCATCACATCACCATCATCATCTGAAACCACTGCCCACCACACCAACAGTACCCACCACCACCACCATCCGCCATCATCACACCAGATGGTTCATCCACCCTCATCCCATTCTCACCCCTCTGCTCTAAGCACATTGGGGTAACAAGGTCCAGGCACATGAGACCACCACCGATCTAGACTGTCCAGTAGATTCACACAATCCTTTAACTTTGTCATTGGAGAACATTTAACAAGAGTTCTAGGACAATAACAGTATTAATAATAATTGCTCATAATGTTGAGTGCTTGCAGTGTGCCACGGACCATTCTAGGAGCTTTTTCATATATTAACTCAAAATAACTTAGTGCAGAAAGTGCTGTTATGACCCCTATTTTAAAGGTGGGAAACGGAAGACAGAGAAGTTAAGTAACTTGCCTAAAGTCTCATAGTTCTTAAGTCATATCCAGCTGGGAGTTAGCCCTGGCCGTCCAGCTCCGGAGCCTGGGCCCTCTGCCAATGTGTCACACTGCCATCTCACAAACTAAAGCTTTGGTGCTTTAACTAAGAGCAGCAATTCACACTCTTGGCTACTAATATTTACCCCTCCTGTGCACTGCATAACCATGTACACTATCTGTTTTCTTAATTCTCACAACAATCTTGTGAAGTAGGCAATGTTATTCTCAGTTTGTGTATAAGGAAACTGAGACTAATAGAAGATCAACAATTTGCCTGCTGGTCCCACAGGCAACAAACCTGAAAGGACCTGTTCGGAGCAGACAAATCTACCTACTGTGTGCCGAGCATCCGTTAGTCATCGCAGATCCACAGCACCTGGGAATGTTCCCTCCTGCGGCCCCAGCATCCAGGACGGAGCCTGTAAAGCACTGATGTCAACAGCAAGTTGCTGTTTAATGAAATTAATGAGTCAATGTCACTCATAAGTAAAACTGAAAAAAAAGAGGCAGCCTTAAAGGTCAGAGAAGCACACAGTATAAGAGATGCTAATTTCAGAGTCACGGTGGATTTGAACACATTGTGATGTTCCGTGGCGGTGAGTCTGCCCATGCAGGCATGTTGCTGCCCTTCCTCCAGCCTGACCTGCTCCAGAACCAAGGAGGGATGGCAGAGGCTGCTGACCTATGCAGTTAGATGCTGTAAGACCTCTGTCTGTGCCCTTAAATATATGCAGTGACCTAAGTGCTGATGTGGCCAAAGGACAAGGGAACATGCGACATTGTTCCCATTAAAATCAGCCCTAGGGGCAGCCACGTGTCATCTAGTGGAAGGCCTGGTCAGGTCCTCACGTTTTTATTACAGGATCAAAGCCTTTCTTCACCTAGAAGCTCTGATTTCCCTCCCTCCTACACTATCTCTGCCACACACACACACAACATATACTTCTAACAGTCTCTGTATTCACAGAAAACCTCCATCTATGTTTCCAACCTGGTAGAGGATCTGTTCACACCAGAATAACAAACCAAGTACCTCTCTGCTATATAAGGTTTGGGATGGGAAAAAAAATTAAAAGACAGCAAACAAGCTGGGGACACTGAACTTCACGTCTGCATCTGGTACCTGAGAGACTCACTTTTTCTTATCATGTCTTTCTGGATTCACAAGATAAGGATGCTTCAACTCGAGGTGGGGCCTGACAGTGACACAGCCTCATCACAGGGCTCCCAATTATACTGCTAACAGTAAAGGAGAAAACTTGAACTGATTTTAGAATAAGAGTTAGGAGGATGTAAGAAAAATCCCTGCTGTGATCTTTTAAAACATGAGTTGTACAATAGTTCTCTCTTGTGGTCAAACTGGGAATTGCCACTCTTGCCCAGCAAGCTTTCCAATGGAGAGGTTAATAAACTTTTGTATCAAGAACCATGTTGTCAATCAAGCAAAACCTACGGATCTCTTCCCAAATTTATAATTACAAATTAAACCAATTATATTTCGATTAATATATCTAATTATTAAACAAGAGATATATGAATATGCATACTTTTTAACACAATAAATAAGAAAACCCAGTGTCAAGCCTAATTACCAAAAATTTAAAGTAGTTGTAGGAAAACAGCCTGTTGCATAGAAAGAGTGACGCCACCTTGAAGTGAAACTTCCATGATGACTGATGTTTGACTCCTGCATACCAAGGTGTTCTGCAAGGTCTTTAAACTGCTTGTAGCACAGCTAACCCTCATAAAGATGCTTATCTACCTTCCCCCGTGGTGACAAGTTTCAACTGAGTCCTGACAGCTGCACATGCCTTTACTTTAAATGTTTACTATAGAAAGGACACTTTCTAGAGAACAGGTGCAAAGATCCACCGTGAGGCCACTTGAGACATGACTTGTTCTTAAGTCCCTGTTAAATGTGTCCAAGAAACTGGATTAACCAACCTCTTTCTCTGGCCTCTCAGTTCCTCGGCCCGTGGTGGTAGATTTACACATATCTGCTCACCAGGGAACAGTACCCATGCACAGAAATGACATTTTTGAGAAATCAGTGGGCAGCTGTGATGTGATACGTGAATAGCTAGAATTTCTGAAAGTGACACTGTCATGGGTCCTAGTAATACTACAAAGGTTGGTTTCTTGCCATTTATAATTGAAAAGAATTCTAGATTTCAATTAGAAGTTAAGCTCTAATCTCTTACCATACTAATTCATTAATGTCTTGAATTCTACCCATGGACCCATTGGGGTTGGTAGAACCCAGCTATTCTAATCTAGCTTAATCTATTTGTAGAACGGTTTCTCCACATGAGGCAAGGTTACCAATTTCCTCAAGGTGTTTGGGAACTGACCAACTCCAAACATATACTATAACCAAAACAACTGGTCTAAAACTCAGAAGTACAAGTTTCTGTCCAGTCCTGACTGAACATGTCCATATTGGAAGGAGAATTTCAGCAATATCACATGCAGAGAAGCCTGAAGGCACAGAAATTGCAGTAAACCCCTAAAGTCTCCACAAGCCAGGGGAAAGTTTGACTGCACTAGTGATAATTAAAACAGCCCACAGTGTTTCAGCACTTAGCAGGGGCCAGACTTTTGGACAGACTACCACTCTGAGGAAGGGATTGATATCCTCATCTCACCAATGAGGAAACAGAGGGTAAAGGTGGGAAAGTGTTGCCTGGAATCGCACATGTTGGTGTTGAAACCAACACCATTGCAGTGCAACGGATCCCCCATCCCAGAAGTCCCCGCTGACAGCCACTGCTTGGGGTAACAATGGGTTGAAGGGCAAGTGGGAAAGGAGGCATGTGGACAGAACAGAAAGGGCCAGCTGGAGACCCCACAGACAGTGACCCCCGCAGCACAGCACCATGGCACAACAAAGAGCTTCTGGCTGGAGGACCTGGCCCACATTCCATGAGCCTCTAATCTACAGAGGAATTCCATAGCAAGCCCAAATGTGTCCCTTCTCCCTGCCAAGCTGACAAAGTCTCATCTGACACCTCTCCCTACTTATAATCCTCCTGGGGTCTCCCATCTGCTGCCCTTCCTCACCTCTGGAATTCCCCATACACAGCTCTTTGTCCAAAACACTCTACTGCCTGAGCAGCAGCAGGTGTCTGCATATGCACACACAGCAGGCCCCCTTACCCTTCAGCCACGATGGGAAGGAGCGCTGGGGTATCCACTGGCTGCACTCGTTAGGCCCTCCTGTATCCCTGTTCACCCCCAACCCTCAGTGTTATCACCAATGGCTAGTTCTCCTCACAGAAAAACACCCTGTGCAACATCCTGTGTCTCCCCACATGGCCACAGTGGCCCCCTTAGACCACTGAGGCAGGGTCCATCCGGCTCACTTCCTATCCCCTTCCTGGTAAGCCACCCCCTCAGGGATCCAGATTCCACAACCCATTTCCCAGGAGTTTGAGACAGAGTCCTTCAGGACATTTGGGTTTGGAGACATGTCAGCATTTGTTGGCCTGAACAGCAAGGCTGAGGCAGGAGCTACCAAGACCTTTCTGTCTGATGGCCGGCATCAGAGCTAGGAGAAAGTGTGAGAGTAAGAGCCTGTTGGATAGCACTTGGGATGGGGCATGGTACCCAGGGTCATCAGTCCTATCCTGAATGCCCATACCTTGCTGTGAAGTCCATGACTCTGAGTAAGAGCCCTCTGCACCCTTTGTCCTCTCGAGGAAGAAGCAGACACTTTCCAGCAGCCCTCTATGTGCACCCAGTGGTTGCAGCACTCTGAAATACTTCCCTGGAGCCCTGAGGAGTCACACTTAGCCCCTGAAGCTTCCTTTGCTCTGAGAGCCTTGGTAGCCTGAGGCCCTCACCCTTGGAATTTCACGCAGTGAAGTCTCAGAAATGGGCACCAACGAGATTCAAATGCTTTTCTCCCAGGGCCAAGTGGGAACTTCATTTACCCATAGATTCTAGTGGATTCATTTCCACCTTGCAAAATAGGCTTCCCCCAAACTGGGGCAACCCATTGGCCAGGATTTAAGTGTTATAACCAGGCTGGTGCCTTTGTAGGAATATTCTTGAATACCAGAATTCAGGTAGCCCCCTCCCAGACTCAAGGCACTTTTACCCTAGAAATGAGAAAAAAATTAATCTCCTTAGCACAGTGGGTAAGTGATTTACCTCCTCGGCATCCTAGCAAACCATCTAACCAGTGGAGTGAGAGCACTCAGACCTCTCTTTCAAACTCATCACCCACCCAATAGAGGCTTCTGAGAGTCTGTTGTTTCTGCTCACCAGTTCTCCAATGGGGTTCAGTTCTTTAACCCACTGAAATGAATGCAGCATACACATAATGGGAACACCAGGAGGTGAAGAAATAAAGAAAAGAAAGAAATATTTGAAGTAATAATGGGTTAGGATTTTCTAAAATAAATGACAGACACAAAACTATGGATTCCGGAAGTTCAGAGAACACTCATCAGGATAAATACAGAAAATCACATTCTAATTTCAGAAAACCAAAGACAAAGAACAAGAGGAAATCTTTAAAGAAGCCAGAGAAAAACCTTCTTTACCTATAGAGAAACAAGGGTAAGAATTATATCAGATTTCTCTTCACAAATCATGCAAGGAAGAAAGGAGAGGCTTGAGATATTTACTGAAAATATCACCAATCTAGAATTCTATATTCTTTTATTTATTTATTTATTTTTGTAGAGACAGAGTCTCACTTTATCGCCCTGGGTAGAGTGCCGTGGCATCACACAGCGCACAGCAACCTCCAACTCCTGGGCTTAGGCGATTCTCTTGCCTCAGCCTCCCGAGTAGCTGGGACTACAGGCTCCCGCCACGACACCCGGCTATTTTCTGTTTTGCAGTTCAGCCGAGGCCGAGTTTGAACCCTCCACCTTCGGTATATGGGGCCAGCGCCCTACTCGATGAGCCATGGGGAAGAATTCTATATTTAATCAAATTATTCCTCAAAAGTAAAGGATCACAGACCTAAATGTAAAACACAGGACTATAAAACTTCTATTAGATAACATAGAAGAAAATCTAGCTAACCTAGATTATAATAAGTTTGAATATAACACCAAAAGCACAATTCATAAAAGAAAAAAAATTGATGTTTGACTTCATTAAAATTAAAAATGTCTGCTCCATTAAAAACACTACTAAGAGAATGAAAAGTCAACCTATGAACTGGGATAAAATATCTGCAAAACACATCTAATAAAGGAACTATACCAAAATATACAAAGAGCCCTTCAAACTCAACAAGAGAATAATTCAATTTAAAATGGATAAAAGTTCTAAATGAATTCTTCACTAAAGAAAATACAAAATGGCATATAAGCATATGAAAAGATACTCAACATCATAAATTATTAAGAAACTGTAAATTAAAATGATGAGACACCACTATACGACTATTAGAATAGCTAAAATCCAAAAACTGACAGTACCAAAAGCTAAAGAAATGGAACTGTCATTCATTGCTGGTGGGAATGCAAAATGATAGTCATTTTGGAATAATTTGGCAGTTTCTTACAAAACAGCATACTCTTAACACATAATCCAACTATTGTGTTCATAGGTCTTCATGCACATAAATTAAAAACTTACATCTAGGCACAAACATGGTGAACGTTCCTAAAACTCACCAGACTTTCTGTAAGTGTGGCAAGCACCAGCCCCACAAAACAGTACAAGGGCAAGGACTCTATGCCCAGGGAAAGTGACATTATGACAGGAAGCAGATTTTCTGGAAAAAGGCTAAAACTACAAAGAATGCTGAGGCTTAAGTATGTGGAGCCCAACTGCAGATCTAAGAGAATGCTAGCTGTTAGAGATGCAAGCATTTTGAACAGGGAGGAGATAAGAAGAGAAAGGGCCAAGTGATATAGTTCTAAACATCTTTTGTTTTAGCACGAAGACAATAAAATCTTAAAATTAAGGCAGCACCTGTGGCTCAAAGGAGTAGGGCGCCAGCCCCATATGCCAGAGGTGACAGGTTCAAACCCAACCCCAGCCAAAAACTGCAAAAAAAAAAAAAAAACTTCAGATTACGTTCTAATTAAATAAATAAATACTTACATCTACATCAACCTGCCCAGGAATGTTTATTTATAGTCACTAAACTGGAAGCAACCAAGATGACCTTTAAAAGACAGATGAGTAACAACTGAACTGTCGTGTATCAGAAAACCCACGCAATGGAATTTTATTCAATGCTAAAAAGAAAGAACCTATCAAGCTACCCAAAGCCAGTGAGAGAAGTTTATAGGTAAAAAAAGCCATCTGAAAGGGCTAACTACTATGTGATTCCAATTATGTGACACTCTGGAAAAGGCAAAAGTACAGTGAGAGTCAAAAGATCAGTGGTTGCTAAAGGTTGGGGAGCAGAGGGTAGGGGTGAATAAGTAGAGCATGAGGGGTTTTTAGAGCAGTGAAACTACTCTGTGTGATACTGTAATAGTGGCTATGTAACATTATGCATTTGGCAAATAAATGAGCCTTCAGCAAATAAACTATGAATTTTACTTAACAATGATGTGTGAAGACTGGTTCATTCATTGTAACCAGGGAACCACACTAAACAAGATGTTACAAGTGGGAGAGTGAAGAGGTAGGGCAAGGGGGCATAAAGGAACTCTTGGTACTTTCTGCTCAATTTTCTGTAAACTTAAAACTTATTTTTTAAAAGTTTATTAATTTTTTTTTTTTTTTTTTTTGAGACAGAGTCTCAAGCTGTCACCCTGGATAGAGTGCCATAGGATCACAGCTCACAGGAACCTCCAATTCCTGGGCTCAAGCGAGTCTCCTGCCTCTGCCTCCCAAGTAGCTGGGACTACTGGCACCCGCCACAACACCCAGCCATTTTTTGGTTGCAGCCGTCATTGTTGTTTGGCGGGCCTGGGCTGGATTCAAACCCGCCAGCTCAGGTGTATGTGGCTGGCGCCTTAGCCCGTTGAGCCACAGGCGCAGAACCAAAAGTTTATTAATTTTTTTAAAGGTTGAAAAATCATCAGGTAATTTGACTGAAGACAGATTTTTCCTGGAGAAAAATCTTAATTTTAATGGTTAAAAATTTTGTGCAACATTACTTATAAGGAAAAAATCAATTTAGCAACAGACATCTCTTCCACAACACTGCAGTCTGTCTTACAGTGCCTGCCCTCGTGGAAAGTCCTTTCATTTCCTTCTACATTGTATTTCCCTCCTGAAAATTCCAACAGTGACCAAAGAAACTGGTAGGGAAAAACATAAAGATACTCTCTGAGAAAACAAAATGCAAAGTAAGAAACTGAATCTTCCTTTAGGAGACAAATACTCTTTCATTAGAGGGAAATGGTGAAGCCAACACTTGGGCCTACATGGCCTTTGTGGAGTCACTACTACAATGCAAATATCCATCTTTCTGGAGGATACAGTATATTCAGTATAACCCAGAGAGAAAAACAAGGAAATGATTTGCTAATGAGCCAATTTCATTTCCTATTGCTACTGTAATAAAATACCAAAAACTTAGTATCCTAAAACAACACAAATTTATCTTATAGTTCTTGAAGTCACAAGTCCAAAATGAGTGTCACTAAACTAAAATCCAGGTGTTAGCTGGCCTTTGTAGACCTTCCTACTATAGGTTCTAGGGGAGAATCTTCCTCCCGTTCAAGGTTCCACAGGCTTCCCACTTTCTGTGGCTCATGGCCCCTTCCTCCATCTTCAAAGCCAGCAGCACTGGGTCAAATAATTCTCACTCTGCCATCTATTTCTCCTTTTTCTATCTCCTCCATCTCCTTTTAAGGAGCCTGAAATTATACGAGGCCCCAGCTCAATAACCCTGAATAACCCCTACCTTAAAGGCAGGTGGTTAGCAACTTCCATTCTTCTTTGCCAGGTAGCTTAACACATTCACAGGTAGGTCCTTGGGAAGAGGACATAGACATATTATAAGTAGGCCATTATTCTGCCTATGAAAATGTCAAAAGAAAGGGTGGCACCAGTGGCTCAAAGAGTAGGGCGCCAACCCCATATACCGGGGGTGGTGGGTTCAAGACTGGCCCCCACCAAAACTGCAAAATAAAATAAAATAAAATAAAAAGAAAGAAAGAAAATGTCAAAAGAAATTAAATGTAGGTATATTCTGTTCCCTTTCTTAGGTACAGCCATCTGCTATGATCCAATGTTAAAAGTTTTCTCCCTGAAAAAATATTTAAATTATCAATCAAAAATACAAATTGTATGCTTTGGATAATTACGGAAAAAAAAAAGTAAAGCACCATTGGATTAAAGGTAAGTGATGATTCAATACACCTCATTGATTAGTATGGTCAATAATGCCAAGTGTAGCTGAACTTAGAATTAACTCTCTAAGGTTCCCAGATAAGAATGGAGTCTTGGTGGTGCCCGTAGCTCAATGGGCACAGACACAGAGGCTGGCAGGTTCAAACCTAGCCCGGGCCAGCTAAAATGACAACTGCAACAAAAATTAGCCAGGCATTGTGGCAGGCACCTGTAGTCCCAGCTACTCAGGAGGCTGAGGTAAGAGAATCGCCTAAGCCCAAGAGTTTGAGGTTGCTGTGAGCTGTGACACCATTGCACTCTACCCAGGGTGACAGCTTAAAAGACTCTGCATCAAAAAAAAAAAAAAATGGAAGTCTTTGGTCTCAATGAAAGAGGGGAAAACACAGGAAGATTTCAAGATTTACATACAACTGTCACAATTCACTGTATCCCTTACACAAAGGGTTCACAGTACACTTGTTTATGAGAGTTGGCAAGTCTAAACACAGTCTGAACTCTGTGCACTAGCAATAGAGATTGGGTCAAGGGACAGGGGCAGGAAGAACATTTAGTCTTTATTACACACCTTTTCCCTTTTGAAATATATACCATGTATATATTGCCTATTCAAAAATTACACTAACTTTAAAAAGAACACATTATGCGGCCCAATCCATGTGAAGGTTGAAGGCTGTTCTTTTTCACCTAGGGTCCATTGGAGAAAGAGGGCATTAGCCCCTCAGGGAGTCCCCCATCTGGGATCACTAGCACCTATACCAACTAAGCTGGCTAGAGGCACTGAGAAAGACAAGCACAAGACAGCAAGACCAAACCTCCTGACTGCTCAATGTGAAAAGAGAGGTGGCTCAGCTATAACCAGGTTTTAATAGACCACATCCCATATTTTAAATTGAGCAATAAAAACAATGCCAAGGTCAATAAGATGTATAACATAAAAAGAGTCCATGTAGCAATATGAATCTAGACTATTTACACTTTAAGAAATAAGATTTGGCTGAGAATGAGAAGAAAAAAAGAGTATTAATGTTTTCAAAATTTGTAGGTGATGCCTAATGTTCCAACAACTAGAAAAAAGAAAACATAATCCAAACAAAGACAGGAAAAGTAAATAGAAAGGACAAAACATTTATACCAAAAATGTCAAAAGATCACACAAATTACAATTTTACCAAAACAGTTAAACTTTCCTATTAGATTACAAAAAAATGACTGGATCAAATAACTAAATCTAAACATTTACACCCAAGGCAGGTGCACACACACATTGTTAGAAAATCTGCTAATGCATCCAGAAAGAAAACAAAGGCGGTGACACTAGTGAAGTATATTACTCGGTGAAAAAGGGCTGCTTCATGTTCGCAAGGACATAATCAATGAGTCTGAATCACCTGGGTTCAAAATGTGTAAACCTGAAAACACTTCAAAATATAGGAAAACTTAAAAGCAATGGTAGCAGACTTCAACTTATTCACCTGTATCACTCGGTGTTCCTAAGTGGAAACAGGTCTAAGCAACTTTTAACCAAAAAGGAAGGATATCAACGATATCTGGCACAGAATTAACAGAAGCCGAGCTCCACTGCAGACTGCCAATGAGCAGAGAAGGCAGACAACTTGAATATATCCCGCACTGGTTACTCGCAAAAGCAAGACCAGTCAGGAGCAGGCAGCAGGGGAGACACTGGTGGGCAGCAGCCTGTGGCTATGGCTCAGTCACCTGCAACATGCTGGTACAGAAGCTCCAGTCAAGTTCAAGTCAGCTCACAGGCTGTTCTGAGCCAACTCTGCCTTGTGGTAATAAATGCCAAAGCAGGCCAAGCACGCAGCTTCTGGTCACCTTCAAGAGTTAAGGCTGCAGCATAACCTCTTCCCCTTCCCTGATCAACTGAATGTAACAGTAGTCTTTGACGATCATTTCCCAAAATTAACTAAAAATATAGCACTTGAGAATACTCATCTAGAAGAACTTTCCATAAGGAAAAGATTCATTCATTCATGATATTTATGGTAGTTAAATTATAGAGTTGACAGTTGAAAAAATACTTTAAACATTGTCTTCCTTTTGTAGTCTCATAGTCGAAGTGGGTATTTTTTTAAAGTTTTCCAACTATCATTTGTCAAAGAAATTATGGAAACTATAAGGCTGAAGGATAAACACTTTAAAAATAAGAATTCATACTCCAAGGAAGTAAGAATCTTTCAACTTTTATTTCTAGGATACATTCATCTGGAACCTTTTTGTTTGTTTACAATTCTCCCCCTAAGAGAAATGAATACAATAAAAATATAATCCAACTACCAGCAATGTTTGTAACCAGAAAAGAATCTAAAGTCTCTGGTGTGATAATATAGGATTTTTTAAAAAATATAAACTTCATACCAGAAATAAAGCCTGAATATTCTCTTTCTTTAAAAATATAATTTTTCCTTCTTTGTTCTTTCTGTAAATCTTATAATCAACCTGTTTGTTCTAAAGTCTATTTTTAAACCAACAATTATAACACTATAGATTTTTTCCTACTTTGTATCTTGTCCTGCACTGTGAATCATTAATAATTGCAAAATTAAAATTGCCTTTTAAAAATGAGATGCCACTAGGTTGTAGCAAGATTCTTCAAGATATACTGAAAATTAAAAAAACTAGCAAACAGAAACCTACGTAACATATTGTATTCTATCCTGTTTCTGAAAGTAGAAAACGTACACAAAGCACTTTTGCAAACTATAAAGCTCCAATTTTTTAAACTGTTTTGACTGAAAGGCTGCTGATTGGGATAGAATGTTAGGGGCACAAGGCTGGTGAAATCTACCCTTTTTTTCCCCCTGCAATTCCTTAGATTGGAGAGAGGGGTTAGAAATTGCAAAGAAGCTGGGACATGGGTACAAGGATATCCCACAGAGACTGACTGGTTTGCAGTGACTTATGATTTTTTCTTAACTGAGAATAAAAACCAAGGGGCACAGGAGTAGCTCTCATACTTTACACCAGACCACGTACTTAGGCCATCTGTCTCCAACTAGGAATAAGAAAAAGAAGTTAAACAGTTTTTCCCTCATTTCTAACCAGTTTCTCTATGCAGTGCTTTATTATGTAAAGTATAATCCATTTTAAAATAGGGTTCTAAAACCCAAAATAAATGGTCCACAGATGATCTCCTTCCTTAATTTAGGAAGATAATAATAATAAAAACTCATTTAACAAACATGGGTACAACATACCTGAACCTCAGAGTGGCACTCTCCCAACTCCAAATAAACACCATTATCCATATCAACTTTTTAGGGTACGTGCTAGAACACAGGAAGCTAAGCAATGGATTAAGTTTCAGTAACAAAATAATCCCAGCGAGGGCTCCCTTGTTTGCTAGAATGTAAAATAGACACAAAAGAAGCTTCTTTCCATAAGTCACCTTAATGAAATTGCACAGGCCTATGAAGACAAACCCAGCAACAAAGGCTGCAGAAACTTGGTCATTTGTACCTAGACATGGGTAACCAAAAAGAAAGTATCTTATCTAAAAAATGAGTGAACTGATGGGAGGGAATGGGTCAGAGTTGCTATGTTTAAAAGGTTTTGCTAACAAAGTTGAGTACAACAGGTGTGCTGTGCCTCGGGGACCTGTGGGGCCTCCTTTCTAGAGTTTCTGAGCCATGTCCTGGGACTCTCCGGGAATGGGCTACACGGCCTTAGACTTCTCTTTCAGCCCTCAGATCCATGTACCTTTCCCTTAGTGCCCTCTTTCCCCAAGAGAATATTCAGGCCAGTTTGGTTGGTTTTTTTGTTTGTTTTGAGGGTTTTTTTCTGCATTAGTAAGAATTATAAACTAGCAATGTGGAATACCCCTAACTCCGAGTGTCTTATGTTAGTGTCATATCTCGAGTAATAAGAATGTAGAACCTAAATACCATTTACAGAATAGTCAAACAAGCCCCAGTCTCACTTTGATGAAACGAAAGTATTTAAATTTAGCAATGGTAAGTGAAAAACTATTTTTGTCAAGGCTTAACTGTTAGACTTTAAACCAATTTCAATATTTCATGTAACCAAAGGTCATTTATACTGAGTTAACATGCCTTCATATTTTCTACATACAACAAAGATTTTTTTAAATACACATATTCTTTAAACCAATTCACTTCCTTTTACAATCATACCTTCAGTCTAACATTTAAAATATAAATCCAAACTGTCAATGAAAACAATAGTAGACCAGGTGACAGTATCATTTTTAAATGAAACAATAATGCAAGGAAAGTTCAGCAGTAAGACTCAGAAATAAATAGATTCACTGGCAATCTGCTCATACACCTAACATGTTCAGAAACCTCACACAGAACAGCCCCACTGTGACGTCAGATCCCTCCTTCCTTTCTCATTTTCTCATTCCATGGTTCATCTCTTCACTATTTTTACTGAGGCTTATACAGCAATTAGATAGTCTAACAGCAGAGATTAATATTAAATACAGAGCCTATTCCAGAGTTGGCATATTTTCCCAACAATTGTTTTGTATGCTCCCTGAATTATAAAATAGCCCAATCTTTTAAGAGAAAAAAAAAAAAAATTAAAAGGGCTTATCTAGTCACACTTGTTGTACAGTAAATGTTACCAAGTTAAGACAGTAAGGTAGAAAAAAGGAATAAAAAGGCATGGTAAATTTTCTCTGAACAATTCCACCAGATTAGACAGTACTGTCAATGATATATATTTACTTTAATAAGCCATAGGAAAAAAAAAAATGAAAGACTTATTACCAGAATTTGCATCAATTTCTTGGAGAAGCAAACAAAAAAACATTAAATATACAAATTTACTTATATATTTATTTGAAGAATCTTTGGTACCAAATGTGTGTTTCTTCCACATTATAGGACTTTTTAAAATAAATGTCAAAAATTAACTTACTAATCAGTATATGAAAGATAAATTATGGTACTACTCTTTTGGTTTGGTTTCCGTATAAAATGTCCTTGAACCTATTCACTTGCACTATTCATGCATTTAAACACAGTATCTGTTTAACGTATGCACATACAAAATGAGAGACTAATACCAGAAAGAAATTAGACAGTAATGAGAATCAATGACAAAACATAACAATGACAACTGTTCTTAAGTAATTTATTTTTAAATTATAAGATTTACAATGTCTTGATTATGCAAAATAGCATAATAAAAATTAAACCAAATCAAGAAACTAAGAAAGAAAGAAAGCTTAGTGTTCGTGAATATCCATACTTAAATCCATCTTTGTAAGTATCTGATGTCCCAATCGTGTCTTATGTAGAAAATATAATAGTTTCAAATGCTTCACTTGCCGGTTTACTTTCTCATTTTCACTTTTTATGAACTGTAATGTAATTTATTTCAAATCCTATTATACCCCACTGCAAAAGCAGCAAACCTCACGTGTATAATCAAATGTGGAAGTGGGGCACAGCTTTTTGCTTTTAGCCGAGACAGAAATTACACACTGTATTCAGTACAGTAGAGTACATTATATTAACCAGAGCGTAGAGTTTAGTACACTTATTGCAGGGTTGGTATTTCTTTCCCTCTGATCTAAACCAGCTGAGCTCCTGAGCAGACGTTTTACTGCTGTGGATAGTACGACTGCTGTGGGGGCTGAGGGAAAGGATATGAAGGCTGCTGGGGTCCTGGGTACGGAGCCTGTCCAGGGCTCTGGTGATACACCGGTGGATATGGCATGTTATACTGGCCATAGGCATAAGGATTATAGCCCATGGGCATGGGCATTTGGCAATACCTGTTAGAGAGGAGAAGAAGAAAAAAAAACTGGATTGGTAAATAAAATACTAGAAAATCAAGCATACAATGATTATTCCAAAACTAAGTTTTTTCACAAAAGCCATTTTTCTATGTTTTTCAGTCTGTTAAAGAAAACTTTAACAGTGCGGGGGGGGGGGGTAGACTATTTCACAGTACTTGTTAGAGAAAAGTATTCCTACCCTATTATTAATTAAAATGAAAGACTATTGAGTGTTTAAAACTATCTAGAAAATATTGTTGAAAGAAGTAAAATAAAAATACTTAAGTAAAGAATAAAAATGGAGACACTTCATTTTAATATGCCAAACAAGAATCAATATTCACTGTAATGCAAATAAATTTGCTGTTTATAAAGTTCTAATACTTAGAAGACGAGATGTACTTAAGTAAAATTTAAAGCCCATCTTAAAAGGTAGTCAAATGTCTTAATTTGTATGATTACAAAATTACCACAAAGGCAGCAAATCTTTAAGAAAGTATATTCCATAATTAGATACATTTTTGTTCACAATTATTAAATGCCAAAATTTCAAATTATAGGGATATAAACAAGGCTTTATTAGTCTTGCTATGATAAGCTCTCAAAAGGCATCTATCTGTTTATCACTAAAATAAAGAAAACCAAGAAAATGCATACTGGATTCCACACAGAAGAAATAGGTTTAATTATAAGCCCATGTGGAAAAAAGGAAAAAAGTAAATTTTAAAAGTCTGGGAAATGGCTATTCAACTACTAATAAGTGAGCATAGCATTACTTTTATTTCTGGATAAGCTAACAATGTAACTTACAAATACATGACACTTCCAATTTAAAGAAGCGGTGACCCTGTTTTCAAAAGGAGCCAGAGCTAGAAAAATTAGCCAACTTTAGAATATATAATACAATGCTGCAGGCTTACCCAGGATATCCTGGATACGTGGGATAAGGTGGTCCCTGGGCCTGTGGAAGGGGAGCTGAGCCTGGGGTCTGTGATGGAGCCAGTGCAGGGGTCCCAGCCCCAGCTGGAGTGGGAGCAGTAGCAGAAGGAGCTCGATTTGCTGGAAGTACAGGAGGTGGAGGCCGGGCTGGGGGCTGGGGCTTAGTAGGCTATAAGGAAAAGTCAGTATTAAGTACAAAATGTTTTATATTTCTCTCAAATTGATACTAATTAAAATAAATGAGAGTATGTTGTATGGGAAGCTCTAAAATCCACCTGAATGTATTTCTAATTCCCATTCTTCAATTTTGGTACTCCAGAAATCTAACAGCGTCGAGCAATAATCCTCCAATTTGTAGAAATACCATAGCCGCTATTTTCCTGATGCCTATTTCCACCAATGGCTGGACATTTGAGGTGGACCATGTATGGTTAATTACTATAATCACCTCCTAGTCCCGAAATTTTATGAAAATTTTCAAATACCACATAATTTTAAAAAGAACAGTATATAGGTACAAAGGAGGAGTATATGGCACACCTCCTGGGTGAAGGACTCAACTACAACTTGGATGTTACCTAACGAATACAAACAATGTAACCTAATCATTTGTACCCTTATATTGATCTAAAATTAAATAAATAGTATATTTTAAAAAATCACATATCAATGAAATTCAGTAACTATTAACATTTTGTAGTATCTGCCTCAACTATAATCATATCTATAGTCATATATTTAAAGAACAATTTGAAATTAATTTGCAAACTTCATGACACCAGCCATAAAGATGTCAGCAGTCAAGTCAGAATAAGGATATTCTCCTACATAACCACAGTACCATTTTCACCCTTCGAAAATTAATGTCTATTTCCCAGTATCAATGAATAGCCACTCCAGACTTGAGTTTTCTTATTTATCACAAAAAAGCTCTTGTAGCTATTTTTATGAACTGAAATCAAGGTTTATATAATGCATTTAATTATAACAATTTTTCATTTATTTTAATCTAAATTATAGCCCTCTCTTTTTTGCAGATAGATGACGTTCAGTTTTAGAAAAGAGCAATCCAGGTGTCTCCTTTAATGGCCCATGTTCTATTGTTTCCTAATGGCGTAGTTTCTTATTTTATCACTGTATTTGCTATAAATGGAAAGTTCATTCTAAAGACTTGATTAGGCTGAGGTTAAACATTTTTTGTCAAGATTTCATGAGTGAAGCTGTGTTCTACATATTGCAAAACATCAGAAAGTTGGTCACTTGACATAGGTGGTGACCACTAGATCCCTCCAACGTAAAGTATGTTTTATCCTTTAGAGCAGACAAACTGTCACTAATATAAAACTTCCATTTAAAAAAACTGTCTACACACCGGCATGGTTCTTGGCGCTGGAGTTGGAGGAGTCGGCGCATGTCCTCCTGCTGGAGAGGACTGATAGGCAGGTGTAGGAATTGAGGGAGCGCTAGGTTCTCTGGCAATGCTTTGTTGCAAGTCCCTTATTAAAGACAGAGTGTTAAAAATTAACACAATAAAAAAAGTAAAATACATATAAAATACCAGATCTTTTTAGTTTTCTTTTCTTCATACAAGAAACATAGAAAATGGATGACAAATAATGATGGCATTTTAAAATATAATACATTTGAAACTAGTATGACTACTATGGAGAACAGTATGTTGTTTTCCTCAGAACAACTAAAAACAGATCTACCAAGTGACTCAGCACTGCTGGGTATATATCCATATGCATTACCATGTTAACTGTAACACTACTCACAATAGTCAAGATATGGAAACCAGCTTGGCACCTATAGCACGGTGGTTACGGCGCCAGCCACATACATCCAGCCTGGCAGGTTCGAACCCAGCCCAGGCCAGCTAAACAACAATGACAACTGCAACAACAAAAAAAAAATAGCCAGGCATTGTGGCAGGCGCCTGTAGTTCCATCCACTTGGGTGGCTGAGGCAAGGGAATCAGTTAAGCCCAAGAGTTTGAGGTTGCTGTGAGCTGTGATGCAACAGCACTCTACTGAGGGCAACATAATGAGACTCTGTCTCAAACAAAAAGGTATGGAAGCCACCTAAGTATCCATGAATGGATGAATGGATAAACCAAGTATGGTAAATATACACCGCGGACTAGTATTCAGCCATAAAAAAGAATGAAATTCTGTTATGCGCAGTAACATGGATGTAAGAGGAAGAAATTATGTTAAGTGAAATAAGCCAGGTACAGAAAGACAAATATTACATGTTCTTACTCAAATGTAGGAGTTAAAAAAGTTGATCTCATGAAGGCATAGTTACCAAAAATAAGGAAGTATAGAGGGGAGGGGAGATGAAGAGAGGAGGTTAATGGGTATAAAAGTACAGTTAGATAGAAGGAATAAGTCTTAGTGTTTGACAGCTCCACAGGGTAAGTAACAATAATTTATTGTATACTTCAAAATAACTAGAAGAGAAGATGTGGAATGCTCCTAACACAAAGAAATGATAAATGTGTGAGATGATATCCTAATTACTCTGACTTGATCATTACACATTGTACGTAGGCATCAAAATATCACATGTACTCCCCTCATAAATATGTACCATAACAACACTTTAAAAAAAAAAGTAAAACTGGAAAAAATAAATCGAAATACACTATATTCCTATTCTTGAGTAGAACTTAAATCTTCTTTCTTCCTACCATTTAATAAAATGAAGTTACATCTTATTCTATTTCTGAAGACTAAGAAAAAAAGGTAAACAATTTCAGAAATCACAGATACAGCTAGAGTAAGGAACATATCAAAAAGGGCAAGTAATCCTAAAACTGTCTATTTTCTAATAAAAGGCAGTCCCTTGATGAAAACTCCTAACATAAGCTATCAAAAAGTTATCAGAAAACTAGAACGACTCATAGACATCTAGGTAAAATTCAATCACTACACATGATCAATGTTTATAGAAAATAAAACAGATGAGTATACTAATCTATTATGTAAACAACTATACAAATGTCAAAGATGAAAAATTTCTGAAGAAATGTAACACTCAGATACTTTATGTTAAAAGATAACTCATAATCTGTCACTAAGGTAAACTCATGAAAGACAGATGAAAGGATGATTACAATTTAGTATTAAAAATTAGAAAAAATTAGAAAAAATTTTAAAGTCTCCTCTAACAGTAAATTGGAAGCTATCCCAAAATCTCACTAAATAATATCTAAAGTTAGGTGCAGTGATCCACATCTGTAATTGTAGCACTTTTAGAGGCCAACGCAGAAGGACTGCTTGAGGCCAGGAGTTCAAGACCAGCCTAAGCAACACAGCAAGATCCCATCTCTACAAAAAATTTTTTAAAAATAGCCAAATGTGGTTTTCCTGCCTGTAGTTCTAACTCCTTGGAAGGCTGAAGCATGAGGATTATTTGAGGCCAAGAGTTTGAGGTGGCAGTGAGCTATGATGATACCACTGCACTCTAGCCCAGGCAACAAAGCAAGATCCTGTCTCTAATAATAATAATAATACCTCAGGCTGGCTCGGCGCCTGTGGCTCAGCGGGCTAAGGCGCCAGCCACGTACACCTGAGCTGGCGGGTTCGAATCCAGCCCAGGACCGCCAAACAATGTCAGCTGCAACCAAAACAAAAAAATGGCCAGGCATTGTGGTGGGTGCCTGTAGTCCCAGCTACTTGGGAGGCAGAGGCAAGAGACTCACTTGAGCCCAGGAATTGGAGGTTGCTGTGAACTGTGATGTCACAGCACTCTATCCAGGGTGACAGCTTGAGGCTCTGTCTCAAAAAATAATAATAATAATAATAATAATACCTCAGGTAAATGCACTCTAGTAACATGTGGTTATCAACTTCTCACTGCCCTGATTAACACACACAGAGAAGTAAATATGTTATGTTCCAAAATGGCTAAGACAGTACCTGTTGCCCTGATATAACAATTAACAGCAACACCCGATAGCTACCACACCCCACTTTCACTCTCAAAAAGGGCCCCAATTGGAAGATAAATTAGTCTCTACACAGAAAACTAATATATTCATTAAATATTAAAACTCCTTCTTAATATAAGTAAATAACTACTTACAAGATAAACTAGTTTTTTGAGATGAAGTTTGCTATATTACCCAGGATGGTCTGGAACATTGGGCTCCAGCAATCTTCCTGCCTCGGAATCCCTTGTAATTAGGACTACAGGCATGCATCATAACACCTAGGGAATGTTTCTATTTTTTTCGAGGCAGGGTCTAAAACAGCAATTTTCAAAAGGTGTGCCATGAGAGGATCTTTGGTGTACTACAAAAATTTTTAAAGATCATTATTTAAATGATTTTCAAAGTAAGTTCAAAGCACAATTAAGTATATTTTTTCTTTTCTTTTTTTTGGGGGGGGGATCAACATAATTTAAGTGTGCTGCAAAAGTTTAACTATAGGTTCAAGTATGCCATCAGATTTTATAAAAAAAAAAAAAAAAATAGTTGAAAAACTCTGGTCTAAAGACTCTGTTGCCTAGGTTGGTCTCAAATTCCTGAGCTCAAGTGATCCTCCCATGTCAGCCTTCCAAGCTGCTAGGATTATAGGCATAAATCACCACTCCTGGGTAATTAGAAGTTTTTAAATTAAATTCTAAAAGATCAAATTTGTTAATATCTTTAAAAATATGTATATCACACTGTCTTCACATAATACCTAGGGGTGACTGCAGTAAATAACATGTTTATAGAGCAAATGAGAATTTCCTAGCCACTTACTAATAAATCAAAGCCGTTAAATAAGATTCATAATATAAAAAAGCAAAAATATAGACATATGAAATAAAATGCTACTAGTATTGCTATGCTCAACAAACATTATTACCAGCATTAGTATTTAAACCATTATTGAAAAGACAGTAAAGCTCAGAGTAAAACATTGATTCTTTTTCTACTCTTTACATTTTTGATGCAAAATTTCAAAGAAAACAAATTAAGAACCAAAGCCTTTAGCTGTAAGTATATAAAAGAACATATTAGTCATGAGGGAAATGAAAATTAAAACCACAATGAGATAACATTATATACACACCAGAATAGCTGAGGGCAAAAATGTGGAGCAACCAGTACTCTCATAATTGCTAGGAGGAACATAAATTATCACAACCATTTTGGCAAACTATTTGACAACTAAAGCTCAACATACACATATACTATGGCCCAGCAATTCCACTCTTAGACAGATACCCAACAGCACTGCACACATATGCTCACCAAAAGCCATGTACTAATAGAGTAACCATTAGCCATGTGTGGCTAATAAACCCGATACACTTGAATATACCTGAAGTGTGCCTCTTCTAAACTGAGATGTGTTGTTAAGTACAAAATATACAACAGATTTGTAAGACACAGTGTGAGGAAAAAAAGTAAAATAGCTCATTCATAAGTTTTACATTACGTTAAAATGATAGTCACTTTGGGGGTATACTAAGTTAAATACAGAACATATTGCTGAAATTAATTTCACCTGTTTCTTCTAATCTTTTTTACTGACTACTAGATATTGTACATTTTCAATTGCATATGTCACTGTATAGTACTTCATCATACAGATGTAGCTTTATTTATTTCACCAGCCCTGGACACTTCATTTGTTTTTATTCTTTTACTACTATAAGTAATGCAGAAATTAATAAACTCATAAATAAATCATTTCTAGCACATGCTAATACATCCTCAGAGTAGATTCCCAAAACCATTAAAGGATGCTTGAATTTGTAATACTGGCCTTTACAGTCAAATCGTCCCTTACAAAGATTGCATCATTCTTTACTCTCATTGAAATATACCAGATCTATTTCCCCAACATGTGCTAACAAAATGTTAACAATTTTCAGATTTTTGCCACACATCTTAAAAATGTTATGTCAGAGTAATTTTATTTGTATATCATATTGAATGAGGCTATTTTTCCATATGTTTAAGAGCCACTTATATGTCTGCAAAATTTCTATTAACATCCTCTCCCCAGTTTTCTATTGGTCTTTTTTTCCTCCTCATTAATTTCTAGGAGGTCTTTTATAAATATGGTAAATTGGCCTTTTCCCTGTGAATAAGTTTCAAGTATTAATTGTCTACTTTCTCATACCTTATCTCTGCTTATCATGTTTTTATAATGAATTTAACCATTATTTTTTTGTTAATGCCTTCTGGATAAGTCAGAGTTAGATTGCTTCCATCCCAGCTTTATTAAGGAATTCTCCACATTCTCTTTTAGACTACACATTTCATTTACACAAGTCAAATTTGATCCACTTGAAATTCATTCTGGCACAAAAACAATGTTTTTGTTTTCTGAATGACTAGGCAGTTGTCCCAACTGCTTCAGATTGATTTTAAGATTTTTACCCTAAATTCACATCTATATTTAAATTAATTTCTATTTTTTATTCTGTCTTTTGTCTAATTATATACCAGTACATGGTTTTAATTAAAGACAGCATTGTATTTCTTAAAATCTGGCAGAATTAGGGCTCAGCGCCTGTGGCTCAACAGGCTAAGGCGCCAGCCACGTACACCTGAGCTGGCGGGTTCGAATCCAGCCCAGGCCTGCCAAACAACGATGGCTGCAACCAAAAAAAAAAGGGCCAGGTGTTATGGCGAGCGCCTATAGTCCCAGCTACTTGGGAGGCAGAGGCAAGAGACTCACTTGAGCCCAGGAATTGGGAGATTGCTGTGAGCTGTGATGCCACAGCACTCCATCCAGGGTGACAGCTTGAGGCTCTGTCTCAAAAAAAAAAAATCTGGCAGAATTAGTATCCCCTCACTGTTCTTTTTACTCAGTTTTCCTAGCTAATCCTGTTCCTTTTTCTATTTGAACTTTAGGATCAACTGTCTAAATCCAAATGAAAATCTGCTATTTTTTTTTAAATGAGAAGTAAGCATAAATCAGTTTGTTTATTTACTTATTTTTATTCAGAGACTAGGTCTTACTGTGCTGCCCAGGCTGGAGTGCAATGGCCTCAGCCTCCTATGCAGTTAGGACTACAGGTGCACATCACTGTGCCCATTGATGCATACATATAAGTTTATTTAAAATTGACATCTGTATAAAGTTGAGTCATCCTGTCCAACACATGTCTTCGAACTTGCTCAAGTCTTCTTCTGTATCCTGAGATAGTATTTTAAAGTTTTCTTCATATAGGTCTTATATATGATAGACATATTCGTATGTATCTTTATTGTTGCTATTGTAGGCAAGTCTTTTCCTCTAGTATGTCTTCCATAGGCTTATCACCATAAAAGCTAGTGATTTCTACAAATTATTTTTATTACCAACAACTCCAGTAGTAATTATTATTTGCCGAGTTTTGAGGTCGATTTTCTTGGGTTTTCAAGTAGGTATAGAATCATAAAGTCTGCATAAACAGTGGCAGCTTTGCCTTCTCCTTTCCAAATTTTTTTTCTTTTTTATTAAATCATAGCTGTGTACATTAGTGCAATCATTGGATACAATGTGCTGGTTTCATATACAATCTGAAATATTTTCATCAAACTAGTTAACATAGCCTTCATGGCATTTTCTTAGTTATTGTGTTAAGACATTTATATTCTGCATTTAGTAAGTTTCACCTGTACCCTTCTAAGATGCACCATAGGTGTGATCCCACTGATTACCCTCCCTTCACCCAGCCTCCAAACCTCCCATCCCCTTCCTTGCATCTTTCCCCATATTCTTATGCTATAATTGGGTTATAGCCTTCATAGGAAAGCTATAGATTAGTTTCATAATAGGGCTGAATACATTGGATACCTTTTCTTCCATTCTTGAGATGCTTTGCTAAGAAGAATATGTTCCAGCTCCATCCATGTAAACATGAAAGAGGTAAAGTCTCCACTTTTCTTTAAGGCTGCTTAATATTCCATGGTGTACATATACAATTTATTAATCCATTCACGGGTCGATGGGCACTTGGGCTTCTTCTATGACTTAGCATTATGAATTGGGCTGCAATAAACATTCTCAAATTTTTTATTTCTAATTTCTTTCTCTAGTCTAACTGTCCTGGTGAGTACTGCAGTGTAATATTAAGTAATAGTGTTGATAGTGGTATTTGTTATTTGTTGTTGACTTTAAGGAGTCTGTGTATAGTTTTTCTCCCTAACCATAATTCTGAATTTGGGGGAGAAATATATATCTTTCATGTTAAGGAAGTATCTAGCTACTCCTATTTTATTGAGTATCAGAACACTTATTTTCTCTAATGCTTTTGCCTCCTAAATGAAGAAAAATCAGTATCTTTTTCTCTTAAATACTGAATTAATCACTGAATTACTAGACTAAATGACCCTTCCCTTAATTATGATAGTTTTCTAACTTATTGTGAATATAAGTGGCAAGTACTTTATTTAGCACTTTCACATCCATATTCATAACTGAAATCAGTCTGAAAACTATTGTTTTAATCTTTGTCAAATTTTCTTATCATCAACATTAATTTGGAAGATATTAATCTCTTTTACTGTTGTTAAAGCTCTAGACCAATTTAGAAAACATGCTAATTATCTGCTTTATATAAGTTTAGTAGAAATACTCTAAAAACAACTACTCTGCTCTTTCTTAGGGGTGGAGGAAGGTACTATGAAAAACTGTTTAAACAAGAACAGAGAGAGGTTAAAAAAGGTCTGTTGGCTCAAACTGTCATGAGTGGTTACTCCTTTTATCTTTTAGCTCTTTATATTTCTTACTATGAACACAGGACCTTTTATATACCAGAAAGAGTTTGGATATAAAATCTTTGGTTCATATTTACTTTCCTTAAGTTCTTACAGCCATCATTCCACTGTTCTCTAGCATCTAGTACTGCTAACCTAAATTTCTTCACCTTTTTATAAACTGAATTCTATCTTTTTCCTGACTGACTAGGGGATTGCGCCATTATCTTTCAAGGATAATAATGTATGCCTTGATGCTGACAGTTCTCGATCATTTTTCCCCACCATATAATAGTTTCAACAAACTTTCAACTATTTTAGGAAAATGTTGAGTAAAAATATTATCAAATATCTGTTCTGTTCACTATTCTTGGTTCTTCTTCTTTGATAGGAACTCAATTTTGCAAGTATTGAATCTTCTAATCTTTCCAAATCCTTGCTTTACTTTGATTTCATTTTCTTTGACTTCCTCATTTTTTTTTTTTAATTTTTTTTAGGTTAAGTTGAGGGTATAAAGAATTATGTTTGCATTTGGAAGATAAAGTCCCTCTTATAATTATTTCTGCCCCCCAGAGGTGTGCTATACACCCCAACATTGTGCCCATTAGTGGGAGCATACCCGTCTCTGTCTTCTCTCCCTACTCCATTTCCCCGCCCCCCACACCTTGAATTGATTTGAGGTTTTTCTCTTGTGTGAGAGCATGTATTAGATAATCTACTGGCTTTATATTAGTAATTAGTACCCTGGATTCTTGCTCCTCCATTCTTGTGATATTTTACTAAGAAGAATGTTTTTCAACTCCTCCAGGTTAATTCATAAGATGTAAAGTCTCCATCTATTTTATGGCTAAATAGTATTCCATGGTATATACATACACCATAGCTTATTAAACCATTGCTGGACTGGTGGGCATTTAGGCTGTTTCCACATTTTGGTGGTTGTAAGTTGAGTTGCAATAAACAGTCTAATGTAAATACCCTGCTGATAAAATGATGTTTTTTCTTCTGGGTAGATGCCTAGTAATGGGATTGCGGGATCAAATTGGAGGTCTAATTTGAGTTCTTTGAGGATTCTCCAAATTTCCTTCCAAAAAGGTTGTATTAGTTTGTAGTACATTAGCAATATAAAAGTGTCCCTTCTCTACACAGCCATGCTAGTATCTGCACCTTTGAAACTTTATGATGTGGGCTAGTCTCCCTCAGATTAGGTGATATCTCAGGGTGGTTTTGATTTGCATTTCTCTGACAATCAGGGACAATGTGCATTTTTTTCAAATGCTTATTAGCCATTTGTCTGTCTTCATCAGAGAAGGTTCTGTTCATATCTCTTGCCCAGAGGTAGATGGGACTGTTTGCTCTTTTTTTGTTAGAGTTCTCTGTAGATTCTAGTTATCTATGATTTGTCAGATTCATAGCATGCAAATATCTTTTCCCATTCTGAAGGTTATCTTTTTGCTTAGATTGCTGTGTCCTTAGCTATGCAGAACTTTTCAGCTTAAGACCGATTTTATTTTTGTTGTTGCAATTGCTACTGAAGTCTTTGTCATAAAATCTTTCCCCAGTCCAACATCATCAAGTGTTTTCCCACATTTTCTTCTAAGATTTTTGTCATTTCATGTCTTAAATCTTTTACCCATTTTGTGTCAACTTTTGTTAAGTGGTGAGAGCTGTCTTTTACGTGTGGTTATCCAGTTCTGTCAGCACCATTTGTTGAATAGGGATTCTTTTCCCTACTGCTTGCTTTGTTTGGTTTATCAAAGACCAGATGACAAGCAGAGAGACTACTTGATTTCCTCATTTCTGCTCTATGTTCCCATGTTTTCTTCATTTTCCATTATCCCTTAGCACTCCTTCTCACTTTATCCTATATCTGTGATGGCTTTGTTCTTTTACTTCTTTCCTAAATTTGGGTACCTTACATTTTTTTTAAGAGACAAGGTCTCACTTCGTTGCTCAGGCTGGAACGCAGTGGCCCTGATAGCTCACTGCAACCTCAAACACCAGAGCTCAAGCAATTCTTCCACTTCCACCTCAGCCTCCTGAGTAACTAGGGCTACAGGCATGAGCCACCATGCCCAGCGTCACAGATCACATTTTATCACTACCTGTTTTCTTACCATCTTCCTTCCAAATGTCAGAAAAGTCTGACATTTCTGCTCAAGGTGTTTCTTAGAGTCTTTGACTGTTTCCTTACATTATTTTTGTTGTTGTTGTCATTGTTGTTTTAATCCATGGTGAAATTTTGGCTCAGAATTTTCATCTGTTCTGTGACAATATTATTTGGTGAATAATCTTCATCTATGAAGTTTTATTAAACTTTGTTCATTTTTTTCACTTTTATAAACATAATATCTCTGGGCGGCTCCTGTGGCTCAGCAAGTAGGGCGCTGGCCCCATATATCGAAGGTGGCAGGTTCAAGCCCGGCCTCGGCCGAACTGCAAAACAAAAAAATAGCCGGGTGCTGTGGCGGGCACCTGTAGTCCCAGCTACTAGGGAGGCTGAGGCAAGAGAATCGCTTAAGCCCAAGAGCTGGAGGTTGCTGTGAGCAGTGT
>CAUYON010059327.1:0-16199 GCA_963573935.1 Arctocebus calabarensis | reverse complement strand
AGTCTCTTGCCTCTGCCTCCCCAGTAGCTGGGACTACAGGCATTCGCCACAATGCCCGGCCATTTTTTGGTTGCAGCCAGCATTGTTGTTTGGCGGGCCCGGGCTGGATTCGAACCCGCCAGCTCAGGTGTACGTGGCTGGCACCTTAGCCCGTTGAGCTACAGGCGCCGAGCCCTTTGAGGGAGATTATAAGAGAACAAAATGTCTAAGACAGGCAAATCAAGAAATAAGCAATATAATCAAATTATTTAGAAATATGGAGATAGATTAAAAAAAGATCTAAAGAAGTTGAAAGTATACCAATAAAAAAAAAAATAAAAAAAAAAAGAAGTTGAAAGTAAATGCCTCTGGGTAACAAAAGGGAAGGGGGGAGGCTGGGCCAGGGTTTCTATATTTTCTTAGGAGCCTTTTAGCCCTCTTTGTTATTTTTAACTGTTCATACATGCATAGAGGCAAATTTTAATTTTAAAAAGTCAGAGAGCTGGGGAAGTATCTCACAGAAGATAGTATGAGAAGCCGCTATTCCAGTTGGACATACCACCACGATCACCACCATTATAATGGGACATTCCCCATGGTGCAACATGATCTCTTTCCCAGTCAGCTGTGCATGTTCCCAAGTGACAAAATGCAAAGCTGCAGAACAGCTGAGTCCAGCCTCCCCCATGGCTACAGTCCACCAGGATTCACCTGCAGGTGTCTGGAGGCAGAGCTACAACACCCAGCAAATCCCTGGCTCCATATGGGGCCTGTACATTCTGGACCCAGGTTCCACCTCTACCTCACACCACCCAGGCATCTGAGTTCCTTCTCTGGCCTGAGTTCTGAGGTCCACATTCTGGACCACTGTGCGCAGTCGCAGAAGAATACGTGTGCTCAGGAAGCCCTGAATAGCCCACCAGGTGATGGGACTAGCCATCTGCAGTTAGCTTATAAGACAGCCCTGTTATAATGGAATCCCTGAGACTGAATATAAGAAATCCCCCTGGTTTAAGGGATTCGTTTAATTCCTTGAAGATCTGGGAGTTGGGACTGGGGTTGGAGGAGACAGCTACCATGAAGACCCTAGGGTACAAATAATGTTATTGAGTTAAAGGAACAGACAGGAGTCTGGTAAGATGGGATGAATGTTAACAATATGATCACTGGAGCTCAGTTTATAAAGGCAAAAATAGAAAATGATAAATTTCTAATGATTAGAACATTAGAACATCCCTACGATGAAAGACTCAGCAGCCATTTTAAACAATTTCCTACTAACATGGAAAGTTTAGAGGAAAGAGTAAATTACAAAATAGCAAATAAAGTATAATTCTGTATTTTGTGTTTTTTTTAAAAAAAATACCTGCATAGAAAAGGATCCAGAAAAATATAAAGCAAAGCATTAACCATGGATTGGCTCTGGAAAGCTGAGATTACTGGTATATTTTTAATGTTCTTTTCATTTGCCTGTGTCATTCTGATTTTTTGTAATAAGAATATATAGCTTTTATAAGAAAAACAAATGTAAAGGCGCCATTTGATGGGGTAAAAAATAAAAACCTGCCAGATTCAAACCTGAGAAACACTTTGTAAATCAGCTGTCTGACTCAGCCATCTGAAGAGCAGAGCAGTAAATCATTACAGCCGTCAGAGGTTTTCCAACATCACAATTGAGTGCTCCTTGCCAAGGAGAAGCTCTCAGAAGACACCACTAACCACCAATTTCATCAATCTGTTTACACCCTGGTGTTTTAAGAGAGCCCACCCACAATTCAAAGGTGTATTCTGCAGACAGAAAGCAATCAAAGGGGCCAAGGAAATTCTGCAGACATTTCAAAGGAAATATCTGGCTGCAGCTATGAACAAGAATGAAGTTCAAAGGCCTCTGGCTATGTTAGGTCAGGGGTGAGGAACCTTTTCATGCTGGAAGAGCACATTAATTTAGCTGTAATCAGTAAGTCTACATACGAGCTTCAGTTATGTATACCTAAAAATATACATTATTTTGTAAAAATCTAACTACTATATATGTACTTAATTAGAAAAGTGAAATTTAGCTTATTATTTTAAGCTAACCTTTTAATGACTGTGTTGTGTCTGCTTTTTGTTAGAAAGCATTTGAATATTTGGATGCAGCATGGAGGTCTGAAGTTTCAGTTGATCCTCAAGATGGGGATCGGACACTTTAAGGGTGTCTTAATTTGGGCTGGGGAGGAGGAAGCAGATTTGTAGCAAAAAGCAGTTGAAAAGTAAGAAAGCATTTTTTAGGCCTGTTGCCAAAAAGGCATGGGTATTCAACTGCATTTGTCCATATTTCAATTGGGTCTTTCTTAGCTCAAACAATCACTTTAAAATATCATCTACTCGCTCAAGCAAGTCCATCGGTAGTTCTTTAGGTGCCTTAGTGAGATCCAGCTAGGTGAGGCTAAAATGCTAATTTGAGTGTGATGTCAGGGTTCTCAAGGTCATTGAAATTTTCATCATATTCTCCAATTAATAGGTCTACATACGTCCCTACGAAAGTTTTGAGACAGACTGTGTTACAGCCCGTTCACTGTTTCTTCACTTCCAGTCCACAGCATTCTTTCTGATTAACCCGCCCAGTTTCAACTTGCTCAGCTCATCAGTGTTGCTAGGAAAGCTTCACTTGTTCCATTTGCGCAGATGTTACATTTCTTGGTTTTTATATATCTCAAGATTTTCATAACGACCCATGTATAACAGCTGTGTATTCTTCGAATGCTTCGCATATGTCATCCTGCTCATTAATGACCTTTGCTAACAGGGAAAATATTCATCTAAAATTTCATTTTGAAGAAAAAGTATTTTGAGAAAAGATAGCTGTTCTCAAAATGACTGGATTTTTTGCCACATATCATATATAGATTTAGTTTTATCTTGCAAAGAGATATTTAAGTTACTTTGATTAGCCATGATATCACACAGAAATGCTGCATTCCTACAGAAATCTTCTTTCAACAATTCACATTGCTGATTCTGTGCTTCATAAAATTTAACTATTGGTTCTCACAGGGATAAAATTTTTGCTAACAAATGTCCTTGCAACAGCCAATGCACTTTAGAATGGTAGGGCAAACGCACACAGAGTACCTCATCTCTCAACTTGAGACAGACTATGTCACGGCCCAATACGAAACTGATGATGATGCCATGTCGCATTGGCAGGAATATAGTTAACAATACTTATAACTTGTTGCAAAGTGTCACATAAAATCACTTAGCTTTAGCACAGTGATTTTGCTGATTCAAGAGACAATGAAAAGAAATGAGAGCATCTGAACTGTTAATAGTTTATCTGGGCAATAAGCCCTTCATGTTTTCCTGTCATGGAAGGTGCACTGTCTGTGCAAATACTCACTAAATTTACCATATTCAGTCAATTTCACAACATGTATCTTGAAAGTTGTTGAGGGTATCTCTTTCCCATGTCCTGCAAGAGTGCCCAGTAACCCTTAGCACAAAGAAAAATCTTTTGTTATAATCTGAATGAAGTATAAAACCTTGCGCAGAGTCATTAGTGTCAATTGATTGATCCAAAGCAATTGAATAGTATATATTTTCCTTTAAAGTATTGCATGAAGTTGTTCTGTTAAGCTGAAGGTTAATTCATGCTGCCAATCAGTTGTGGTTCTCCTTTTAAAGAGGCCGTTGTTTGTACTTTGGAATGTTATCAGAATCTAAGCAGCCTACAACTTTGACAATGCATTCCCTCACAATTTCTGCATCCCTGAATGGCTTCCCTTTTCCCCCAAGTATGTAAGATACTTTATAAATTGCATCAGTATTTATCATTTCTAGGTCTTAACAGCTGCTTGAAAGAATTATCTTTTCTTTTATCTTTTAATTTTTGCAATACAAACTTTCGAACCTTCCCCTGTAATTTAAAATATCTGTGGTCCTTATGAGTGTTATACACACAATGCTGATGAGCTTTGCATTTCTTTAATGTTGATACTGCAGTATAAGAAAGCAAGCAAAGCATCTGATCTTTAGCAGAAGTAAGATAATACTGTAATTCCCAATCTTCATTAAAAAAATCTGTTTTCTTCCTTCAGCATTCTCTTGGTCTTTTTTGACATGATGGGCTGGTAAGCAGACAGAATTAAAAAATACTGTAAAGCTGTGCAACTATTCACAATTTCCACTTAAAACAGAAACACAGTACACCATTATGAAAAGCTGGTAACAGACTGGCGTACTCAACCCCCATAAACTCTCACCAACCAGCCTTGTGCCATAGGAGCATCAGTCAAGTAGGGGAAGTTAGAACTAAATCCTGGCCCTAGGGCTTACTCATGTTCTAATTGTGCTAGTCAATCTGGGAGGATTATTTCATTGAAACTTACTTTATTCTTTGGCATTTGAAATACAATTGATTTTCAAAATAAAATAAAAATATAAAAGATGATCAAAATGTATTAATATCTATGAAAGGATTTGTTCCATAAAATTTTGATTCAGTCAAAAGGCTGTACTGTAAGGACCTAGAAGGTGACATGTGGTCTTCCGGTCAACCACAGGTTCCTCACCGGTGTTAGATCACTGACTGTGGAAACACACGCACTTGGCCCAGTCAGATACTGGTCAACCTTGAAGCCACTTGATGGTTTATTTTTTTTTTCTCCAGACAGAGTACTATTCTGTTGCCTGGACTAGAGTGCTGTGGTCTCAGCCTAACTCACAGCTTAATCACAGCAGTCTGGGCGTACCACAGTGGCAAGGAACCTGACTAAACCAATTTTCTGGATCTCTAGTAGGTAGTGTGCCCAAAATGCTTTCTACAAATTGTAACGTGAAAGAAAGAGCCACATGACTTATCTGGTGTCAAGTCCAGGAGCTTGGTTGAGTTTTGGTTCTGATTTGATTTTCATCATTTTATTATACTTTTAACTAAAATGTCAAATATGTTTTAGCAAAGGCAATGAAATGCATGTCTGTGACCCTAAGACCAACATGTCTCCCTCAGTCTTGGGGTGGTTCTCGCTACTCAAGGGGCACAGAGACACCAGCCTCGTGCCCCACTGGGCCTCCTGACCCTGCACCACCCTCCTCCTTCTAGCTCTCCTTTCTCAGCTGGGTCTTTCCTAACCATGCCCTGCAATTTCCTGCCTCCCTGCCTTTGCTCCTGTTGAAATAATCTCATTATCTAGGGCCTGGCTGAAATAACTTACCACTGCTGAGCCTCCCTGATGACCCACCAGGAAAGAACCTGGATTTCTGGAGTCAGGTAGATTCAAGTTCAACTCCCAAATCTAGGGTTTCTCATAGTCATCTTTGATTCTCTGAGCCTCATTTGAAAATGGAAATAGTAATAACATACCTCATAGGATCATTTGTGAGAATTAAATAAGAGAAAGAACAAAAAGTACTTAACCACAATGAGCTGCAACTCCAGACCCTCACCATTACAGCTATAATTAGACAGATAATACCAAATGTTCGCAATACCAAGTGGGAACCTCATGCACTGCTGGTGGGACTATAACATGATGCAGCTTATTTGGAAAACAGTCTGGGGAGTCCTCAATATGCTAAACATAGAGTTATCACATGACCCAGCAATCTATTCCTAGGTATAGACCCAAGAGAAATGAAAACATATGTCCACACAGAAACTTATACATGAGAGTACAAGTTTTTCATAATTACCCAAAGTAAAAATAACTCAAATATCCATCAATTTATAAAATGTGATATACAAACAATGGGGTATTTTTTAGCCATAAAACAAATGAAATATTAATACATACTACAACATAAATGAACTTTGAAAACACTTTCCTAAGTGAAACAAGATAGTCACAAAAGGACAGATACTGTACGGTTTTGCTTATATGAAATGTCCAGAAAAGGAAATTCCACAGAGACAGACAGTGGCCTGGTGGTTGCCAGGGGTGGGGGGAGGGGAAATGCAGGAAACTGCTAATGAGTGGGGGGTTCTTTTGTGGATAACAATGTTCTGAAATTAGATAGTGGTGATGGTTGTGCAACTCTGTGAAAATGCTAACAACCAGTGAACTGCACACTTTAAAAGGATGAATTTTATGATATATGAATTGTATCTCAATAAAGCTTATTTTTTTTGGAAATTAGAAGGACTAAGCATAGGCCTGGCCCATGATAGATACTTGGAAAATGTTAGCTATTTATTATAATCTCTGGTCCTTAAAGTAAGGATCTGGTTTTAGTCACTGGATATTTTTCCAAGTACCCAACCAAATGACTGAATGAACCATTAAAATAATGTACAGAACGAAATACACACGAAGAATGAAAGCTGGTACATGAAGGCCTACAGATAGCCCTTTCTTCATTCCACCTGGTGCTCAGGGGTCCTGGCCACGGCAGGCACATAGGATGGATTCCCAAGGCTGGGCAGGGAGCAAGAAAGCACAGCCTGACTCCCAGCAGAGGCCCTGGGAGACATGGCAGAGAGAGGTGACTGCTTCCGCCCCTCCTGGTGGTGAAAGGGACCCATGTAGAGAGGGAAACTGGGAGACATAAAGGGCAGGGCACCTGGTGGCATCAGGGCAGGAATTTCCTCCCTGTTCCAGGTCGGAGACAGTCTCTCTGGGAGACAGTCTGACCATAAGTGCTCCTGCCTCTGCCACACCCAGACAGCCAGGCCAGGACACGGCCCTGGACCTCTGCAGGCCCGTGGAGAGCAGCATCAGAGGCCACGTAGTCGGGTGGCACTTGAACTGGTTCTACTGGTTCCACTCCAACATGGGACACTTGGTCTATTCCAGTGACACACCAGTGGCTGAAGCATGGACTAAGTAGTCAACAGCATTGGGACATAGGCTGACATTAAATCAAAGCACTACTTCAATTCATTCAAAACAAATTCTACATGGATTAAAGGTTTAATGTGAAAAGCAAAACTTTAAACCTTACAGAAGATGCAGAATATCTTTGTTTTCATAGAAAGAATGAATAAAGTAGGCTGATTCATCTTATTACTATAAAATTAAAAACTTTTACACTACAAAGGACACAAAAACAGTGAAAACAACAAGCTTCAGATTGTGAGCAGGGCAAAATTGACAGTGGATTAACATCCAAAATAAAGAAATAGAGAACTCCATTCCAGCCCTCTAGGAAATGTTAATTTAAAATGGCAGCACTATGCCTGTGACTCGCAGCCAATCACTGACTAAACTGGAAATGTCTAAGGAAAATGGGCGGAGCACGAACAGAAGCACCACTTTGGAAGGCGCATTACTACATCCCATCAGGCGAAAATGACCCAGCCGTTCTACTCCTAAATCCTTCCTCAGAGAAATCCTTAGCATAGAGACATGAGGAAATTATTTGCAATGCTGTCTGTAGTAAAAACTATTGGAAACAACCCAAGTCCTCATCAACAGAAAGATGAATAAATACGTCATAGTACATTCCTGTGACAGGATTCTGCACAGCCTTGAAAATACATGAATTAGAGCTGCCTGTCTCAGCAGGGATAAATCTCAGGAACACTGACAAGCAAAAAAACCAAGTTGAAAAGTACATACAGTAAGATATATGCACCACGTGACATCATCTACATAAAGTCTGAAAACACGGAAAAGTACCCAGGAATAACAAACAGCCAACTCAGAACAGTGGAGACTGGTGACAAAGGAGGACTGGGCCCAGAGGTTCACATCTGGGCTCTGATAATGTTTTCTTTCTTTCATTAAAAAGCATCTGACATAAACTTGATGAAACATTAAGACTTGGAAAAGCTGCAAGGGGATCACACGCATTTGTTAAATTATTCTCTATACTTTTCTACATACTTGGAATGTTTTATAACTTTTTAGCTTAAAAACATAATAGGCCTAAAAATAATAAAAGACTTTTTTGAAATACAAACGTGCACAAGGGAACAGAGTTGCTCGAGACAATACAGGACACCTAGTTACATTTAAATTTCAGACAGACAAAAAAATTGTTTTCAAATTAAAAAATTTTTGAAAATTTTAGATTTAACAGTTCACCCTGTATTTTTATTTGCTAAATGCAATGATCCTAATAAGAAGGTACAGGGATCTGTTCAGTGAAAGATTGGGGCGAACGCCCTACAAGTTGAGAAGCAGGAGAGTCACGTGTGGAGCTGCCGCTTCTCGAGCATGGAGCCTCACTGCAGAGGAACATGGAGCATCTACATACAGAAAAGTCTGGATGATGTGTTTAGATCCTTGATAAAAATAATGCAAAAGCTTTCTGCACGATCTAATTTATATTATAAGCACAAATTACAATGATATATTTCCATAAGTCGTTTGTATATAAATGCAGAGGAAAAAATGAGGGAGGAAGTGAGCAGACAGATCACAACAGAAATGGGGGGTGGTACTTGACCTTTGGCTATATTAGTAATTTTCTTAAATAAGAAGACCTCTGTGTGATTCGGATTTGCTGAAATGAGCTTTTGTAAGATTTTAAATGTCAAGAGATATTCTTTAAAAGTTCTTTTAGAAGGCAAGGCTCTCTGGCCCTGTCTTCACCTACAGGATCTGGAAAGTGAGACGTAATTTCATTATGGAGGATGCATCCGCTTTAAGAAAAGCAAAGAAAGGAGAGGGTGTCATGAAGGCTGGTTCCTGAAGACCACATCTCCATTCTTGCTAACTAAGGCATAGCATTCCAAAGTCCCTTCCTGCCTGGAATCTGGGATAACGACTTATGCTCCATACCACCCCATACCTGCAGTTTAGAACATGGGCCTTGGTACCAGACAGATGTGATTCAAATCCTTGCTTTGCCACAAAGTGGTGGCTGTGTGGCCTTGGTTGTGTTACTTAACTTCTCCGAGCCTCAGCTTGTCTGAGATAATAGATTTTAGCTGATTGCAACTGTAGTATAACTAAAAGAGCAATGCAAATAAAGTGCTTTTCCTAGTGCCTAGCACTCAGTAATCACTTACTCAACGGTAAATACCGGTGTTGGTGTAGTATCAGAAGCCAGATATGCAGGCTGACCTGACTTCAGATGGACACCTCTGCCTGCAAGTGCAGGCGTCACGAGGCCGCAGGTCTTTACTTTTCCCTCCGCAAATATTTACTAAGCATTTATGATATGCAAGGTACTGCACTGTGCATTTGCATATATACAAATAGGAGCAAGACATGGTCCCTCCCTCAGCTAACATGTACGCTGAATCAGCAGAGAGTACCATGAAAAGAGCTAGATGCAGAGGCAGGACACCTGAGTTTGATCTCAGCTCAGCCGTACCTGCTGCGTGACTTCCAGAACCTCTGAGCTCTCTGAGGCTTTGCCTTCTTACTGGTGGATATTTGGTGTCACCTCAGTACTATAAGGGGGTGTGACATGCTGAGAGGGAGGAGGATGGGGAGGAGGAGGAAAGGAGGGGAAGAAGAGGAAGAAGAAGAAGACAGCAGGCTGTGGGGTGGTGGGGGAGAATCAAAGGCAGCTTTAGGTGTGACGTATCATAAAGCATCAGCAGGCAGAGCAAGGGTGGGCGCACCTCCAAAGAGACAGGATCAGAATAGGCAAGACTGTCTGCGGTTGGAAGGGCCGGGTGAAATAGACCAGACCATAGACCAGACCACGAAGGTGTGAGCAGCAGGGCAGGTGCTGAGTTAGGACCTGCCCTGTCCTAGGGAGGGGGTAAGAGGAGAAAAAGAAGGAAGGGGGAGCATCGCTGAGAGCTCTGGGTGGACAGCAGGAATTCTGAATTCTCAAAGTGGTGCTGAAAGGAGGAACCCAGGCCCTCTTTGAAGAAACTATCCAGGACAAGAGTTGAGAGGATGTCACCCAGGCAGTAGTAGAGAGAGAAGATGAAAAGGTGAAGGAAATGCTGGATGGAGTGTTGGGAGCAGGGTGACCTTCACCTGCGGGGAGCAGTCAGTTCAGGAGGGCAGTTGGGGGTCAGGTCTTTTGGGAGGAGGGATTGGGTGGGGAATGGTCAAGAAACAGTTCATTTTGAGAATATTCGGGTTGACAGGCTGCCTGAGGGTAGTGTGGGTGGACCCAGACTAGGGAGGAGAGAGGCGTGTCCAGCTCAGCGTGAGCAGCTGGGGCCAGAACCCTGCAGTGCACACAGTGTGGGAGAGACGCCTGCGAGAAGGGTAAGCAGAGAAGACCAAAGCAGAAAATAGGTGGAATGAAATGTAAGAGGTAGGAGTATTTTAAGAAAGACGGACTATAGAAGAATATTTGATGACCTAATCCTGCAAAAATACAATGAGAAAATATCACATTATTGTTAAAGCACACACACACAACTAAAGGGTTTATGTCAAAATGTGTTTCCCTAGTGACAGAGTCACGGAAACACTCTTCCTTGTGCTCTTCTTTATCTTCTAAGGAGTTTATGGTGAACATATACTCATTCTGTATTGAGAAAATGACTATATTAAGGAAGAAATTGATTAACAGTATCCAAACATGAGATGAGGGCTCAAAAAGAATAAAGATCAGAAAAGCCTGAGCATACAGCAATGAAGGGGATGGTGGAGATAATGAACACATGGCCAGTAGGAACAATTTTGGGGGTGCATATTAAAGGCAGTGGCTGGGACAAGTGGGGTGGCTCATGCCTGTAATCCTAGCACTTTGGGAGGCTGAAGTAGGAGGATCGCTTAAGGCCAGGAGTTGAAAGCCAGCTTGAGCAAGAACAAGAACCCATCTCTAAAAAGAATAGAAAAATCAGGCAAGTGCTATGGTGGGTGCCTATAGTCTCAGACACTTGGAGTGGGGGGTGGTGAAGTAGGAAGATTGCTTGAGCCCAGGAGTTTGAGGTTGTTGTGAGCTATGGTGATGTTACTGCTCTTTATCTGGGGTGAAAGAGTGAGACTCTGTCTCAAAACAACAACAACAACAATAATAATAACCCCGTAGCACAGGGGTTATGGCACGGGCCACGTTCACTGAGGCTGGCAGGTTAGCACCTGGCCCAGGCCTGCTAAGTAATAATGACAACTATAACAAAAAAATAGCCAGGCATGTGGTGGATGCCTATAGTCCCAGCTATTTGGGAGGCTGAGGCAAGAGAATTGCTTAAGCCCAAGAGTTTGAGGTTTGCTGTGAGCTGTGACACAACAGCACTCTAATGAGGGTGACATAGTGAGACTCTGTCTCAAAATAATAATAATAATAATAATAATAATAACAATAACAACAACAACAACAGAGTTTACACCAGAACTCAAAAGGTCCTGTAGTCTGGGGCACTCAGCCAGCAATTATGCGTGAGCCAACCAGCTCACACTATATGGCCTGGCTCTGGGCTTCTTGATAGTTTTAAAACAAAAGGGCCCTGAAAGAGACCCAACAAGACAAGGAAGACAGGAAGAATTAAAGAGATGGGAGTTAAAAGAAGACAAGTTGAACTTATGCTATTCATGAGTCATGCTCCATGACAGGAGGCAAGAAAGCAAAGGAGATGAACTGGCCCTCATGACTAAGTCACTCTTCTTATTTACTCTATTACTCAGCTCTCAAACCACATTGCCAGCTGTAATTGCATTTCAATTCATGTTTAACACAAACATAACTTAGCTGGATGTTGGCATCCAATATCCTAGACATACAAAGGCAAAGCAGAAAGAGCCAGCTAATTCAATTCAATAAATGCTCTTTGCTTGCCTGGTGGAGCACGTATGCTTTCCCAGGCACTGTGCTGGGAACTGGGGGTACTGTTACGTGAAAGGCGCAGATCCATGGTCTCCAAAGGCTTCCGTACACAGGGAGAGACACCTAACAACAGTACATAGGGAGAGACACACTACCTAACAACTGTAATTAAAGAGTGATAAGACCTGCAATCGAGAAAAGAGAAGGTGCTATTGAAACACAATTCCATGAGGACAGGACTGGTGTACATGCACAAAAGCACAGAGGCAAGAATGGACCTGGCAGGCACCTCTAAAGAACTGAATATACAGTTCAATGGGACAGAACGAGGGCCATGAAGGCAGGGAAGGGGCAAATCAGAGCAAGTCTCAGATGCAGGTGAAGTCCATCTGTTGGACAAACACATACTGAGTTTGTGTTACATGAAATAATGAATTTTCATTTGAATCTAAAGGCAGAGTCAGTGAACAACTGTAAGCAGGCACGTAACCTCACCTTTTGCAAAGTTTCCACTGGCGATAGTTAAGGAAAGAATGGAAAGACTTAGAATGGAGTCAAGGGCATCAACTAGGAGACAATATGCAGACCCTAAGAAAAGAGAGTGGAGAGAGAGTTAATGGATATTAGCTTAGTCAACAGATCAATTGCTTCTTAAACCCTTTCCCTGTCACCTGTTGCTCCCTAGAAACATGGCAGAATTTGCAATCACATAATTTCCCATTGCATGAACCCTGAAAGCTTGTCATCTTAAACCATGATCTAAAAGGTCATGGAATAGCCAGGAAACAAGGAAGGGAATTAGAAACAATAAGAAAATTCAGTGAAGTTACTGGATATAAGAGAAATATATTTAAAAAAAATTAGTTTTCCTCTACGCAAAATACACAAATCATACTAATAACCATTTAAAGAATACAGTGTGAGAAAAATACATTGCCACTTATAATAGCAATGTCATTATCATTAAATTAACTCTGTAAAGCAAACTGAAAAGTTTCCTATCTCTTTTCAAAGCTTTAGAATAGTTTGTATAATGTGGAAATTACCTTTTCCTTGACTATTTGAGGCTTAGTGTTACCTTAAAACAACTGAGGCTTTATGTTTTAGTTGGTAATAATTCTCTAACAGTATTTCAAATTTATCCCTTGGAATTATCTAACTCATTGAGATTTTCAATTTTAGTCACATTTGGCTGTCCAAAAGAGCTGTCCGTTAGCTCCTAACTTCGAAATCTCCTTAGATTTTTACTTTCCTTTCTCAATCTAAATTTTGCTTATCTTTATTTTACTTCTTTTTATTATTACATGTGCCAGAAGTTATCTATTATGCTTTTCAATAGTTATCTATCTATTATGCTTTTTACAAAGACTCAATTATCAATTAACACCTCTCTCCTTTTCTCTTACTTTTAATTTCTGATTTTATCTTTGTTATTTCCTTCTGTGTCTCAAGCTATTTGAGCTGCAGGACCCTACCAAGTGGTCTAACATACATGTCATTGAAGTTCTAATAAAGGAGAAGGTGAAAAAATATTTTAATAATGACCAGAAACTTCCTAAATTTGATGAAAACAATAAACTCAGAAATTCAATATTTAACGATCTTCAAGCAGTATAAGTAATAAAAAACTATACCAAGGCATATCATAATAGAAATTTTTAAAACCAGTGATAAAGAAAAAATCTTAAAAGCAGCCTGCAGCAAAAGGCCCATATGTACAGAGGAACAAAAGACAAGAACAACAACAGGCTTCTTATAAGAAGCCATGATATAATACAGCGGCATGTTTAAAGTACCAAAAGAAAACGCCAACTTAGAATTCTATACCCACGGAAAATAGCTTTCAAAAACGACAAAATAAAGACTTTATTCAGACATACAAAAGCTCAGAGAATATATCACTAACAGACCAACATTATGAGAAATGTTAAAAAAAAAAATCTTAAAGCTAAAGGAAAATTGTATCAGAAGAATATGTGGATCTACATAAAGCAAAGAAGCATCCAGAAATGGTGATAAAAGGATAACTATAAAAGACCGTTTTATTATTTTAAGTCTTTTTATAAGATAGTAAAATTTTAAAGCTAAAATGCTAACAGTGTATCATTGTTCATGACATAAAGTAGAAGAACAATGACAACAATAGTACAAAGGCCACGAGAGAAGCAACAAACATTACACTGCTTTTATACTATGATGTGGTCTACTAGTTAAAGGTAGACTGAGACAAGTTAAAGATATAGGTGTAAACCACAGAGCAACTACTAAGAAATAAACAACCAAAAAGAAGTAGAGCTAATAAGCCAGGAAAGGAAATACAATGGGATAAAAATAATTTAAAAGATGGTGGAAAGGGGAATAAACAACTGTTTGGGGGGTTAAAAAAACCCAGAAAACAAAGAGCAAAATTGGTAGATATAAACCCCACCACATGAATTATCATGTTAAACATAAATAGTCTAAACACCCAGTTAAAAGGAAGTTGTCAGATTAGAAAATATGCTGTTGGCAAGAAACCCACTTTAAACATAAAGACTAATGGGGTAGACTGGTGGTGCTGGAAGATGGTGGCGGAGATGGTCCCATAGCCCATCTCTCCCGGGTCAGCAGGTGAGAGGGTGGGAGCTCTGGATCTTTCCCCGTGTGAACTATTGGAGTGGACGGGCAGCTGGTGAGACACAGAGATCGGGAGGATTGGCGTGTTTGAAATATAGTTCTTAACCGTGGAAATTGTTGCAAACCGTTTCCCCCTGCCCAGCAGAGGGGCAGCCGGCCTCTCCCACAGGGAGGACAGCAGGTCCCAACCCACAAGCTGTAATTGGAGAAAATTCCACTGAAGCGTGGAACTCAGAGTTTGTTGATCAGAAAGGGGCGCTGCTAGGAACCACTGAGATCCAGGTAGCCCTGGCGTGAGACGAGGGGTCCGGACTCTGCCGGACTGACACATCGGAATGTCCAAAATGGTGAGCGCCTTTTCCCCAGATGAATGAGAGAGAGAAAGAATGGGTGACCAGCCAGCATTACACTAGGCGGGGACCCTAGTGAAGCCTGAGGGGTGTGGAAAAGACACTTTGAGCTGTGGAAGTTGGTGAGGAGGGCCCCCGGGCACTTCAGCTGGAGAATAACTGAAGTTCAAGTCCCCACCAACAGCCCTGCGAAGCCCCCTCCCCTCCAGCCTTCACGGCTGCTGCGAGCCACGGCCATAGCAACCGCCGCTGCTGGTGCCGCTGCAGTCGTGCGCTGAAGCAGCTGCTACCGTGAGCTGCGGTGCCACCGACCTGCGAATAGTGACACCACCCCCGCGGCCCTCGAGATCTGCAGCGACCGCGACCCCCCTCCCCCCGCAGTCGCCACGAACCCACTCCCTCGCTCCCCTCTCACAGCAGATCGTTGTTGCTGGACTGGACTGCAATTCTATATACATATAAGAATAATAATATTTTTGAGATTGGTTTTTTTTTTTTTTAATATCCTTTTCTTGGAGGCACTATTGACAAATAATTCTTTACTTCACTTTCTTTTCTTAGGCTATTTTTATTACCTCCTATTCTCAACTGAACATTCTTCTTCCTCTCCCGTGTTAATTTCTTTGTTCTCTCTCCCCCTCCTCTCCCTCCCTTCTTATAGCTCCTAAGAGTGCTTATATCATATTTGCTGGAGGCTTTTCTTCTTCTCTATTCTCAAGTATTTTATAAGAAGCATTTTTATTGTAGAATTCTTTTTTTTTTTTCTTCTTAGCTGTTGTTCTGTGATTGGTTGTTTGTTTGTTTTGTTTGTATGTTCATGTTTCTGACTGTGGGTGCATCTGTGGGCTTAGGTGTCTGGTAGCCCTTCTACAAATGTATTAGCCCATTTGCTATTAATGTGATTGGTGTTATAAATATTTTCCTTGTCACCTTTATACTTCAGTTCACCCCCTACCCAGGATTAGAAGTCTAGAACTCCAACTCATCCACAGTCCAGACTGACTGCATTTACAATTGGACTGGAACTCTTGAACTGTACAGGCTGCTGTCACCACACCAGTACCTAGGTGGAGGGCTGGTCAACCACAACTGTAGAAATCTCCAGTCCAATTTCACTCTCCTGTTCATATAGCTAAAAACTGAAAAACAAACATGGGGCAGAACCAGCGGAAAAACTCTGGCAACATGAATAAACAGAACGGTGCGACTCCCCCCAAAAATGACAAACCATCCAATCCAGACTATCCCATCGACAAACAGATAGCAGAGATGTCTGAAATCGAATTTAGAATCTGGATAGCAAACAAGATTAATAAAATGGAAACTAACATGGAGGTAGAGATTATAGGATTAACTCAAAAGATGTCTCAAGAATTCAACCAATTCAAAGACAAAATGACCAAAGATCTTGACACATTGAGACAAGAAGTTGCAACCCTCAAAGAGATGAGAAATACAGTAGAAGCCCACAGCAACAGAACAGAGCAAGCTGAAGAAAGGATTTCTGACATCAAGGACAGAGAATTTGAACACTCCCAAATGCTCAAAGAGATAGAGAAATGGAAGGCAGAAATGGATCATTCTCTCAGAGATCTCTGTGATGACTCAAAGAAAACCAATATTCGTCTTATAGGGATACCTGAAAGC
>CAUYON010059326.1:0-31553 GCA_963573935.1 Arctocebus calabarensis | reverse complement strand
GGCAGAAGAGTGCATTGGTGAACGTTTATAGATATTTTCCCTCCTTTGTGGAGCTTACATTCTAGTGAGTGAAGGCAAATGACATTCAAAAGACACAAGAAATGGGCTGCAATAAACAATCTGGTACAGATATCTTTGTTGTCCTGTGATTTTTGGTCATTTGGGTATATAACCAGTAAAGGAATTATAGTGTCAAATGGCAAGTCTATTTTTAAATCTTTGAGTATTCTCCAAACGTCTTTCCAAAATGGATGTAAACATGTTCTCCTTAGCAAAGTATCTCTAGAATGGAAGAAAAAGTATCCCATGTATACACCCCTAATATGAGACAAATTCTTTATCATTCAAGTGAAGGCTACAACTCATTTATTGCACAGGAAGACGGGGAAAAGGGAGAGGGAAGGAAAGGGAGGGAGAGGGTGGGGGAGAGGGGACAAAGGGTGAGATCACATGTGTGGTACATATTCGAAGGGTCAGGAGAAAACTTCTAAATACGAATCAAAAATGTTTTCACATGGTAAACGAGAAAATCTCATGAATGTTATATCAATCAGTTTTATTAAAATATCTCGAATTGCGTGTGAAGCCCGCAAACTGTACCCCATGGTTGAACTAATTTACAAAGCTATTATTCAAAAAAAAAAAAAAAAGACACAAGAAATAAGCATACTGTGTCACATGTTGGAACATTAGTGCTAAGAAAAAAATGGAAATACACAGGCGCATAGTTGGTATTCTGAATGTCCCACACTAGGAATGAATGATTACAGTTGTCATTAATTAGGGTGAGTGAGATGGGTCTTATTGAGATAGTGACATTTGAGGGCAGATTTGGGGAATTTTAACAAGCATTGCTTGTGCAGAATGTTTGGATGGAAGAAAGAAGCATTAAAATTGTGAGTCATGTTTATGTTTAACCTATAGGCCTAGTAGCACACTGACATAAAACAAGCACACAAAAGTATTTAATGACTGAATGTGCAAGAAAACTGATATCATGGTGAAATTACGGAATGCAAGTGTTCAGTGGCAAATAGTCCCAGGTAGCTGGAAGGTACCTGATTTGTTGTAGAATCATGATAGAAAAAGCTAAACAGTTAGATTAAAATCATATTCTACACTGAAAGGTAAAGGATTTTATAGTAAATTCAGTATAGAATTGAAAGCTACTTAAGTTTTCATTTAGCATCAGGAAGGAGAGGAAAAGAGAAAGCAAAAGCTATTGGTAGGATAACAGCTGTGCTTTGAAGTGGAGGTTGAGTTTGATCAAAAAGCACTGGAGATGTGGGGGAGGTGATGAGTAATAAATTCCTAAATATCTCACTCAAGAGATAGCATAGACTTAATGTAGGATTATGATGTGGGAACTTGAAAATCAGGTCATATTTATGAGAAACTTATACATTAATACACTGAGTCTTTTATTTAGGAAGGAAGGAAGGAAGGAAAGTAAAAAGTAAAAATTCTGGGCAGGTTACATGCGAAACTAACGGTGTAGAGTCAGGAGGAAGAGGGGCGAGTTTTTTCTATTCTCATAGCACTCACAATGCAATCATGGAGATATACAGTTATAAATCCTGACTGTGATATTATACACAAAGAGTGGTAAGTGATAGCAGAAATTTGGATATGTAGAATTATCTCAATTAGGTAAGAGAAGCCTTGGAAGTGAATATGGATTAATACATTTTAGAGAGTAGCAATAGTGTCCACAAGTGCGGAGAAAATGTGCAAAGGCCTAAGGAAGAATCAAGAGGTTAAAAGAAGGCAAGAAAAAAATAAAAAAAGAGAGAGAGAAGATAATTTGGAGAATGCTGCCCAAGGAGATCTTGAATGAGAAGACACTAATAGCAAATACAAAATGTCAACCAATAGAGTTGACTGCTCATAACTTTGATATATTCCAATAGCTAGTAGTTCTAACATATTTAGCTCTGTTCATTTTTCTGAATTCTAAATTCTCACACTCCAAACTTGTATATATACCACCTTGGCAATATATTAACAAATTAAACCTATACTTCTCACCTAATCCCTCAAGCTTTCTCTTTCCCTTTTTTTTGTTTTTATTTAGATTGATTTTTTTTTAATAATTTTATTGAATCATAATTCTGTACATTGGTGCAATCATAGGGCATGATTCATATACTTTCAGAAATGTTTTCATCGTACTGTTACAGTCTTTCCCTTTTTAATGATTTGGTGAGAGACAGCACATTTTCATCCCAGCGGTTCACACAGTAAAACAAAACAAAACATAACTCAGTCATCTTTGACTTCCTCCTCATAGCCAGCCAGGTCCACGTCCAATCAGTCACACAGTCCTGACACTCATCTCCACAATGTCTCTTGTGAATAGCCTCTGATCTCAATTCTCGGTACAGCTTCCTGTCAATCTTCCACTCAGTCTATTGTAACTCAGTCCTAATAGTTCTCCCTTCCTTTATTCCATGTTGCTCTTCCATCAGTTCTCTCCTCTGCTGCCCGTGTTGTTCTACAACAAGAATGAACCACAACAGTTCATATAATTAAAGTTTAATTGAAAACAAACACAGAACAAAAAGCAAATGATACTTCACGCATTTATCTACTATACATATAACCTAACATAAACCATAAACTCTTTCACAATCTAGCCTTCTTTCTGTCCATTGGCAATAGTCATTTCCCCAGCCAGCATCCTATAGAGTACCCTGTTTCAAACTCTGTTCTTATCTACCTCTCTGCTTTTGCTCTGAGTATATCTTTTATTCATTTCCACTCAGTCTCACAAAGGCATACTCATCCTGTAAGGCCCACCCAGTTCAAATGGGATTTAATCTCTGGATTTAAATAAATTTGGCCTGAGATGTCAGGCAAGGTTGAGGTACAAGTTTCAGTCAACAGCCAATAGTAAAAAATGATAATAGTAGATATAGTAGCAAAGGAAGATTCAAGGAAAAAACAAGTGGAGGGAGATTAGTGAACCCCCTTACAGTTCTAAGGATAACATACTACAAGATTCTCTATATTCTTTGAACTATTTTTTTTTTTTTTGCAGTTTTTGGCCAGGGCTGAGTTTGAACCCACCACCTCTGGTGGCATGGGCCTGTGCCCTAGTCCTTTGAGCCACAGGTACTGCCCTATTCTTTGAACTTTTAAACTAAGTAAATTTAATTGTTAAACAGTATTAATAGTAACATAATTTCTAATCTTCAAGACTGGTCTTCTGAGAAACAAATTTTACATGGAATAAAAATGATATCCCTTTGCCCAGAAAGAAAGTAATAACATTCTTAATTTTTATCCATGTTAAAAAGTGGATTTCATGACTAATTTAAGATGAATTGATTGTGTTCGCAGCATTTTAAAATAGTTTAAAGCTAAGAAACAAACAAGAAAATATTTTCTTTTAGTTTAAACTATTAGTTTCTTGATACTTGTAAAGTACTGAAGTGATTTATATAAAATATTTATTTGTATTTTTGTCTTGCATTTGCTACAAGCCTGTCCGTTTTTCTGAGTACTTATTTACAAAAAGATAGATGAGAAATAGTGATTACAAATACCCATGATTTACAAAATATTAAACTAAAACTACCAAAGCTAAACTATCTGGCTATAGTCGTATAGCTGATAAATTCAACATAGAGACAGGTATGTCTGATTCAAATGCTTATTTTTCACCTAGAGACCTGACAAGCTGGTTATTACACTCAGTCACCCTATGCAGAAAACACAGGGAGACCGGATGTTTGAACTAAGATGCAAATATATAATTATTATGCTTCTACTGACCACATTTGTTAAAATGAAAAGAAAAAGAATTACAAAGCTGTATACGTCATTTAAAATTGTATCTTAAAAGTTTTACAAATTGTGTTCCTAAAAATGATTTCCACTAGCTATCAAGGGTAAGAATAGGGAGGTGCGATATGCTGAAGGGAATTCAATCAAGTCTTACTTCGTGTCTTTCTCACTACTTAACAAAACAAGGGTAGAGAGAAACCCCAATGTGGGAAAAACAGTGGCTTGTTCCCTGGCTGGCATGGTCTGTGAATGCTCTGGGTACAGCATTCTAAGTACCTAGGAGAGAATGTCAATCCCCTTGGTTTAATTAGGATGAGTGTTGTTTGGCTGTGCCTGAAAGACAGGGAGAGGGAAAAGGTGCATCATGGGATCTAAGAAGTCAGAGGAGCAGACGCAGCTGTGTACTCTAAGTTGGGCAGAACGGGCAGGAGAGTCCCCGTGTTAACAGTGAATCACAGGCACTCTCCTTAGGAAGAGAACCTTCTGTATGCAACTCTGCCATGCAAAAATTCTTGGACGCAATTGATATAGTAGGCTTCTTAACCTTCACTCTTAACTTTCCTTGTTTTAATGTCTATCCATACAAGTGACTATTCTGTAGAAATCTTGTAAGAATTTAGTTATTATCAAGAAGATCTGAAGATCTTTCAGCTTGTTGTCAGTGCCTCTAAAGTTCCTATTTGAAAATGTGGGTTTCTAGTTTATTTTACCATTTGTAAAATAAGTATTTATTATGTAGAATAATGGTAAGTATTGGTGCCCTTTGTTCCCACAAATACTTAAAGCCAAAAGTGTTAACAGAAGAAAGAAGCTAGTTAGAGTCCCCTGTAGAATATCCTTATCTACAGAATTCCTGTGGGTAAAGATTTTAAAAGACCCAGAACATATGATTTTATGTAAAACCAAATGTTGATAGCTAAAATATAGACATCAGAGTAATCACTAAGAAAAATTTCTAGAACTGAAAATATAGTTATATGTTAATAAATTCACTATACAACTTTTTTTTAGTAAGGGTTTTAAAGCTTGTAGCAAAATCATGTTATTCAATAACTTCCTATTTTAATTCAAATAAAATAAGAGATACAACAAAGTTCTAAAAATTTGAATATCAGGAGCATGATATCAAAATCTTTATTATCGCCTTCAAAGCACTCCCATTTGATATATGGTGACCATGGTGATATTCAGCACTGAGCAATGGGGTATGTAGCACTTTTTCTAGAATGAGTTCATAAACTTAATTGTCTGACTTCATACATGTCACGCCATTTTTGATACCAAGAAAAATAGCCAAATATTTTATAGCCTGAAGTTTTAAGTTCAGATACTAAAAGTCAATGTTCTATGCTGAAATTATATAACTAATCAAAAGTACAAGAAATTGAGTTTCTTCAATTCTTAATTTTTTTCTCTTTTTAAGAAGATTTACAAACGACCCAATTTTAGAAACCAACAATGATTCCTGTGTTGTTTCCAAATAAAACTAGCAATGTGCTAACCCTAATTATTTGAAATTCATATTCACTAAAAATTTCTTGCCCTTCCTAGCAAAGAGTTTTTAATCTTTGATTTTTCAATGTATTTGCCATTTGATTGTAGTTTTGATTATGAAGTTTATCATGCTATTTTGTCTCCAATTTATATTACAAATCATGTTAAATCCTGACATAGTGGTCTGTCCATTAATTATCAGGGTACTAAGTTCTTTTTATTTTCAGCCATGTATGTCCCAGGCCATTCTGTAGCTCTTTTTGTATACCTGGCAGCTGCTTTGTTTGTTTTCAATGCTAAATGTGGAAATCTCTTTTAGACAGAGATGATTGTAATGGAGCCACGCATTGGTTTCTGAAACCATCTTGACCTTTACCAGACTTGTTTTCCTCAGTCTCGCAATAAAACTGATCGACTCAGCTCATTGGAGGAGCTTTAATCACAGTTTTAAGGGTACATACATACATACATACATACCCATTGTATGTATATGGGTATACCCATATGATATAGCAATCCATTGTACGAAGCAAAAATACTTCTGAAAGCATTAAATTATATGCTAATTACAACTTGACAAACGACTTTCTTGAAATACAGAGGTTACCTGATTACTACAAAGCCATTTGATTGTTTGGAATTATATTCTAGTCCTTTACACTATGAATTGAGCACATTATAATTTATGGTAAAGTAAGAAGAGAAAGAGAGAGTCAATTTTCCTCCTCATTCTATAGTGTGCCTATTTTTAACATATATTGATTGGCACCAAATTGCTTTAAGGATTTGTGATGATGGAAGTTTACATTCACATTTCAATATTTTTTTGTTCTACATGAGGCTATCTATTCAAGATATGTTTCTTAATCATAATCAGCCTATGATGAACACACGTATTAGGTCTAGCATTGGTAGACTTGGAATATAACTAGACACATCGCACCCCATAATTTAAATGAAGACTAAATGAGAACCAGGATAGTACGAAGCAGGAACTTTCATTACTTCATGCACTGCCTATGTGTCTGTCCCACTTGCAAAATTAGTCATGATACACCCAAGATATTTTACTCTCTAGTCTATTCATTATAACTACAAAATTAAATAACACTTTACAGGAACTACTTTAATGATTGCTACTCATTATTAGAGAATAGTAGAGGAAGAAAGAGCCTTTATTTAACAAAATTGTCTCTTTAAAAGGTATAATATCTATCCTGAGTTCTCTATCCGCCTAGTCTCTGGAGAAGGCAGATGGATGTGCCCGTTCCTATGAGCTGGAGGAATGTAACAGACCTGACCAAGCCTCTGATAAATCTCCTCTGTAGTCCCATTAGTTTTGATGAAGTTCTTTGAGAAACTGGGAAGAGAAAAATGCCTGTGAAAAATGTCCCTGTTCTGGAGTATAGTGTTATCAAGGTCTTGATTTATTTAACAGAAAGGAGTAAGTCCCAGAGGAACAAAATTAACATTTTTTTCCATTGTCATATACATTCGCTTAGTGCAAACATACAGTTAAAAACCATATTATAGACTAAAAAACATTAGATGCCTTTAAAATATTTGCACAAAGTATTAGCTTCTGACATTTTTTAAAATGTTACGATGTATTTGATTATAAGCATTTCATTACATAGAACTATAGCCCCTACCCGGAGCGGCAGACCTACAGCAATCTGTGGCCTGTTAGGAACCCGGCCACGTGGTAGGAGGTGAGTGACAGGCTGCCAGGGAAGCTTCACCAGTCTTGACCCCACCACTGGCGTCATCACCTAAGCTCCGCCCCCTGCAGATCAGATTAGATTCTCAGAGCAGCGTGAACCCTACTGGAAACGGTGCGTGAGATGGATCCAGGTTGCACACTCCTTATGATAATCTATTTCCCTGCCACACTTCCAGGGCCCTAGAAAAATTGTCTCTGGTGTCAAAAAGTTTAGGGACTACTGACATACAACATATTAAAACAATGTATATTCAAAAATATAAAATAAGTAATAGAATATAGGTTTCTATGGTGTCCAAGATGAGATCCGCTTTCTCTTACTTAGTAAAATATGTAACTTTGGAGATGTTTCTTGAATTGTGTTTCCATTTCCTCAGTATAAAGTGGGTGAAAAAAACAGTATCAAATGTATGGGACTGGAGAATAATTTGATGTTTTATGTATGGCTTTTTTATTCCTGACAGATAATAACAGATAAATAAACGCCTTAGCTGTTATTACGGTTAGTGTTGTTTAACCAATCTTCAAATCAGTTCCTCTAACTGCAAATGTCAACGTCTAAGGAAAAAAAAAAACAAGAGCTATTTTAAAGCGATACACCTAGAACAAATAGTCGTTTTTAAATCATTTGTTGGATCTGTTTTGCTTTCTCTCTGCTATTCTGCTGACACAAAGGAGGTCCCCTTTGGAGAGAGGATCACAAGAAAAAGAAAACATACACTGTGTAAAATTTCCTGTTTAAAATCCCCATCAGGAGATTAGAGGAAATATTTTGAAACAAGGCAGGATGAGTTTGGTCACTGACACCTGTAATTGCAGCACTGTGGCAGCCTAGGTAGAAAGACCTCTTCAGGCTGAAATTTGAGGCCCGCCAGAGACATATAGTGAGATTCTGCCTCTACAAAAAGTGTAGAAATTTTGCCTGGATGGTGGTGTGTACAAGAATTAGTTGAGCCCCAAAAGTTGAGATTGCTGTGAGCTATGATGACACGCCCACACTCTAGAGTGGGCGACAGTGTGAGACCCTATTAGGGGTGAGGGGGAATGTTTAAGCAAGTGGAGTTACAGACATCTCCACCTGTCAGAATCCCTCTGCTTCCCCCACTGCTGAAGGAGAAGATTTGCCACCTAAAAGTTAAGATCTCTCTGAAAAAATGTGGAAGGAAGAGCAGTAGGGTTGGTGGTAGTCCTTTGGTGAAGTCAAGGGACTTTGCTTTATTATTTGAGTTTGCCTTAAGTCACTGGCTTTTCATTTTGAAGATTTGGGTAAGTTTACTTGGCTAGCAGTTCACTACTCAAAGATATCCAGACAGGATTTTCTAGCAACCCTTTCTGTGCTATTTATTACTTTGTCTGTAGAACTCTGTCTTTCACCACACACACAAACATCCTTAAAAGATGTTTTTGTTGGGTAGCAGCTGTGGCTCAAAGGAGCAGGGCACAGGCCCCATATGCTGGAGTTGATGAGTTCAAACCCAGCCCGGGCCAAAAGAAAAAAAGTAGCTGTTTTTGTTTTTTATTTCTTTTTTATTTTTTTTTTTTGAGATAAGTCTCACTATGTTGCCCTCAGTATACTACCATGGTGTCACAGCTCACAACAACCTCAAACTCGCAGGTTCAAGCAATTCTCTTGCCTTAGCCTCCCAAGTAACTGGGACTTCAGGTGCTCTCTACAGCTATTTTTCCATTGCAGTTGTTTAGCTGGCCCAGGCCAAGTTCGAACCTGCCAACCCTCCATTTACGTGGTGGCGCCATAACCACTGTGCTATGGGCGCCAAGCCAACACCCTTAAAAGTTTTAAAAATAAAAGTACAAAAGTACACTTTTAGGCCCGTCAACTTTCCACCTGTTCTCCCTGAGATTGGTATACCATATGCAATGGGTTCCACCACCCCACCCTCCCTCAGGGCCCTGGTTCTTTGACACCAAACCTGTCTTCAGGCTTTTGTGCCTGCTAGAGTGGCAATCATATTAAATTCACCCATGATAACATCTATGTACATTCTAATTATCTTCTACAGGTAATTCGTACATTTCTAGTTCCCCAAATAAGGAATATATTTGCCTAGATATTAGGTGATGATTTCATTCTCTCAGTGAAAGGAAACAATAAATAAGGTGGTTCAATATTCTCCAGATACTATAATTCTGCTTATTTCATAGCTATTCAGTCTCATCCCACAGTGGAATGGCCTTATACTGGAATTAGACAATAAATCAAAACTGTTGTAGTAGGCGTCATTAAATAAAGGTCTCCAAAATTTATTTTACAGGGGGAAATAGAATAAGACCCTAAGTCCAAACCCAAGGAGAATGGAGTCCATTTGAAACGTGGAGGGTGGATTGTGAAAGAAGGTAAGAAAGACAAAACCAGAATAGAACTGGAGCGGGCATCTTTGGTCATCTAGTCATGAATCCTGGCTCGAATTGTCATAATTACCCAGAGAACTTATTAAAAGTACTGATTCCCTGAAGATTTCGCTGATGAGAGCTGGATGTAAGTATTTTTAGCCATATTCCTTGTGGTTTTATGTAAATCCCTTACACTGGTCCTCTGTCATTTGAAACTCAATAACCTAGAAGAAGGAAGATCACTGAAGGGACAGAGTTAATAACAGAGTTTTTTCAGCTTTATAAGTTGGAGGAAGGTTATTTTTTATAGAAAAGCATTTGGGGGGCTCACTTATGTGGATGTAATTTTCATTTATTTACTATTATGTAGTGAATATTACCATATGGAGAATATTATATTTGATTATTACATATATGTAAAGCCATATAATATATATTTAATAAAATACAATGATTTGAAATGATAAAATGATTATCATTAGAAATCTTTCTAATGATAATTGTAAATTATGTTATTCACAATTTTAAAGGAAAATCTTTCATATAATATAGAACTTAATTTCAAAGGGCAATCATGTAATTTCAAAGGGAAAATTCTTTTTAAAGAAAATCTATCTAAACCAAATTGGCCCCCATGTCAAAGTATTTGCATATACATTACCACCAATGTGTGATATATTACCTTGAAAAATTCCAAAACAACAACATCTAAAGGTAGAAATGACTGAATAAGTTTTAGAATATCGATTCAATGTCAATTACATTGAACGCTTTACAGCCACCAAAACAATAACAATAAAAATTTAAAAACGCTTGGAAATATTTAAGACACAATTTTGAATAAGAAACTACAAATCAAGATAATAAATCTATAAATGCATTGATGTGTGAGTATAGCAGTGAAAGAAAAAGAAAGAATTAAAACATCGGTTACAATAAGATGATGGGCTAATGAAAGATTTAAAACTTTTAGTTTGAAAATATCAATTTATTTACTTAGCTAGGAAATTTGTTAATAAGATGATCTTCAGTGTATGGAAAGAAACGCTACTCTAAATTAGCTTAGAAATCCTTCTGAGTCCATTTGTGGTAGCAAATTTGGAAAAACCCACTACGCTCTTCCAGCTTTTCCTCCACAGTTGGGATTTTCAGATATAGAGAAGGAGAAATAAACAACTCCAATTCACTCATTTAGCTAAAAGTTGCTAACTATAGGTCATGTAGTGGTATTTGAGTAAGAATCCTCTTGATCACACAGGTGATGTCCCCTTTGTTTCCTTAGTCCTCATTTTGGCAAATACTCATCACCAATTTGTGTGAGCAATTTCCAAAATCTATATATCTCTGAGTCCATTGATGATGGATAACATTTTTATTCAGGTGTCTTTCCTGAATTTGGGATTGGAGAGGCTATTCATGAGTACACCATCTGTCTATCATTACAAACATAAAATACAAGTATGGCACTGCTTTTATCAAAACTGGCTTTTGAAAAATACTTGTAGTCCTCTGTGATTATACCCAAAAGGAAAGCTTCTAATTGAAGCCTATTTCATCATTCACATTGGCATGCGTCATGAAATGCAAATACTTTTATTATGTATATAACTTTAGAAAGAAAAATAAAATACATAGATTTTATTAAGTTGAGAATTACTCCCAATTTGTATATAGTTGTACAGAATTGGAGTAAGAGAAGGAGACAAAGCTATAATAATATGGAACAAAATAATGACAAGTTTTCAGAAAATCCTTTGTTTCTGCTTATATTCTTCCAGGCAGCTAAAATTGCTAGAGCCTAATTCAAAGTTACCAGAGAGTAAAAAGTGCTATAACCAACAGCAGACTTTCTTTTAAGCACTAGCTACCCACTGGGAAAAGAACTATATCACATTTCTTTTCTATGTAAACAATTTGAGCAAGGAGAAATCAGCTAGTACACAATCTTTAAAATTGTTGGTTTATTTTTTGTTAGGTGAGGATGGTGGGTAATTACATGTTGTTTTCTATTAAATTGTTATCTGGGAAATACACTAACTCTGTACTTCCAGTCCTTGCACTAACTCCAGTTCCCTTAACCCCACTGGCTGCCTGATATTTTCACTGTGATGTTTCATTGACATTTCAGAGTCAGCGTATTCAACACAGCGTTCATGCCTTCTCCGCCCACCAATCTCATCTCCTTCCTTTGTTACCACCACTTTTTATTTTCATTGTTGTTGTCTAAGGCAGCCCAGAAACTGGACTTACCCTTAAATAACAATTTCCTTCTACCTAACGTGTTAACTACCATGCCTGGTCAGTGCCTTTTTTCTTATGTATTTTCCTATATGCTTTATTGTCTACTAATGTAACAGAATCATCACTTGTCTCTATACCTCAAATTTAGCCAATTCTGATTACTCACGATGCACCTAAACCCCTTCATTCAGAAAGTGCGCTCTTACCAAATTCACCTGCACCACACCAGTTCAGAGATTGCCTTTCAACACACCGATTACTAAAGTTGGGTGTGCATATTAGTCACCTGGGGACCTTGTTAAACTATAGGCTACTAGCCTCAGAGCTTTGGAATCTAAGAGTTTGCTGTTGGGCTCTAGAATTTGCCTTTCTAACAAGTTTTTGTATGTGGCTGATGCCAGAACCATCCTTTGAGAACTACTGTTCTAACACACAGTTCTAAACACCAGATTTCAGTGCTGTTCACTCTACTCATTTGATTATACTGAATGCATACTTCTCTTTGTAGATAGCTGTGGATCCACAGTGCAGTTAATATATATATTTCTAGACCCTTCATTTACACAGGTTTCTTCAAAGGATGTATAACTAATTAGTATTCCTTTCCTTAAAAAGTGCTCTAAAAATATATAAGTTTCAAGTCACATAAAGCCCAGATCCTCCCTAACTGCAATCATCTTTGATTTTTAATTGATCTATGAGCATTTAAATTCCTTTTTTTATGTGCATTATCTGATCTGTTCCCCTTAGTTAGTAGTTGTTAGCCCTTACTCCACACTTGTTTCCCATAGTGGAGTCCACCTATTCTTGACTATTAAGATGATTTTTGTTCAGAATGATACAGGGGTACACATTATTTTGTTTATAAATGTACTGATCACCCAGAATATGTGTATTTCCCCAGGTAAGTATGAATTTACCGTACTCTCCTCCCAGAAGATTTCCTAATTTAATAATCCAACTCCTTTTATGTTTTGACTGATAACTGCCACGCTTGGCTCCTGGTTCTTTTCTTAAAACTATTTTATATTTGATTCATTTACTTTTGCAGTTAGTTTTGAATTTATCAACTATAGTATGCATACATCAATAGAACAAAGATTTACCACAAGTGGCATGGTAAACCTTGTATGAGCTTATTCAATTGATTGGAATTTTTCTACTTAACATAAGAGATGTCCTACCACACTTAGAATGTAAGGAATAGTTATTTTTATGTATTTCTTTCTAAAGAGAACAAATGTAAAGTTTTTTTTTTCTTTTTTAATTGGATATCACTTTACCAAGCAGCCTATCTATTAATTAATTAATGTTTAGGAGAAGTAAAGAACAAGTTAATCAAGTTACAAACTATAACAATAGAGCTGATATTTATTGAAGACTTACTAACTGGCAGGCAATGTGCTAAGGGCTCATGTTTTCCCTAAAATTAACTATTAGTGCTGTAACAATGTTTGTGCTTTAAGATAACACAGGAGCAGGGAAAGGTTAATGACCTCCTCCAAGGTCCTCAGCAGATACAGAATACAGGTTGAAACCACCCCCAACTACAGGACTCCAAAGTCGGGTAAACTATAAGCTGCAAGTCCATTATGTCAAGACACAGTGGGTGTAAGAAAGTCATTTCAATACATTTTCTTTTCTCTTTTGCCTACAAAAGCCTATAAAGCGGGAAGCTAACTTCACTTAGCTGCAGCCCAGTAGTAGAAGGGATAATAACACTGTTCCAAACAGAACAAGTACACTTGGACGTCAATAGATTGACAGTGAAGAATATAAAAATGCATTTTTTATAGCTTTCGGGTGGACAAAACAGTATTTAACAATTGTGATGATGGCTATTGTTTTGATGAGTGTTCTTCTAGCCTGAGAATCTTCTATGAACAGGTCAACCTGTTGAGTTTGTAACATTCTTTTCCTTAGGTGTGTGTGTATGCATTGCCCTATTCCTATTCCATCTAATGAGTATTATAGATGACAATTCTGTAAATAAATAAATAAATTCTGTCCAATTCTGTGGACAACTCTCCACTCCTGCAACAATTTCTTGCCCATGGTGACAGAGATACACTTTGGAACATATTAACATTTTACCAATTTAAATGAAAGTAATTCAAACTCAGATCAGTCACCATTCCCAAGAGCAGAAACTAGTGGGTAAAATTAAATGTGGGATTATTTGCCTCCCATTGTTCTGAAGCAGCAAGATTAGATATTTTGTTCTTACTCCTTGCTATTACCTTCCTATGGATTCAAAAAAATTCACAGATATTGATATTTATCATAATATTCATGTGCTTTGCAAGGTGACTATTTCAATTTCCTGTATCAATATAAGACAACAAAAAAAGTAAATCAAGACACACATATGTGTGGGCAAAAACTTAAAACTTCTTCCTCTATTTTACTCTAGAATCATACTGTTTTTTCTTCATACATCATTTTTATTGCTACTTTTAATCACAATGTCATCAACTATGATAAAATATTTATTTACAGAATTATCTATAATACTCATTAGGCATATCCTATATTCAATGTCATCATGAGGAAACAGAAAAAACTTCATCTACATAGTATATCTAGCTTTTAAAGTCATAAGTCTAATTAAACAAGAATATTATTAAAATATTTAATCACAAGTTTACATTTATTAAATGCCTTTTATTGACTTCATGTAATAAAAATGAACCAAAATAATTACTAGTTTCCTAAAACAAAACCATTTTATTTTTATTTTTATTTGGGAGATAGAAAGTTTGCTAAAATGCGTGTCATTAGATAGCTGTTAAATTAGTACCTTAGAGATGACTCTACTAGTGGGAAGTCTTGTGGATGTGCCAAAAAAGAAAGATCTTGTATATAGCACCTACCCTTCACAGTCATGGGAAAAAGAGACTGTTTCCCATATGAAACATCACTAGACAATTATAATATGATCTGAAACATTTCATTTTTAATTAGAGAAGCCTCTAAAAAACTAATTGAATTAGACATATAAGTACCAGGAAGATAAATAACATACTTAGAGTAATGCCTGATGGCTGGAGAGCTGATTATCATTGCCTGTTCTTCATAAAATTACCCCGTAAAAACCTTTTATTCTTTTTTTTCTTTTTTGGACAGAGTCTCACTCTGTCACCCAGGCTAGAGTGATCAGCTAGGCTCACAGCAACATCAAACTCCTGGGTTCAAGCATCCTCTTGCCTCAGCCTCACAAGTAGCTGGGACTACAGGCACCGACCACAATACCTGGCTATCGTCTTTTTATTTTTAGTAAAGACAGAGGTCTCACTCTTGCTGAGGCTGGTCTCAAACTCCTGAGTTCAAGGGATCCTCCTGCTTTGGTCTCCCACAGTCCTGGGCTTACAGGAATGAGCCACTGTGTCCCACCAAACTGTTTTACTCTTGATAGAGAGGTTAACATTTAGATCCCTTATTCCTTGAAAATATGACTAGGTGGCTACTATTGTACTATTGGTAAAACTGTACTCCAAAACAATGAAATGCCTATTTTCACAATAAAAAATCCATGTTTTACTCAGCAAAAACAGCATGTCAACTCTTATAAGCTTTACAAAGGGAACATATTTTAGTTCAATTATCAATTAAATCCCCAGCCTAAGGATAATTACATGACCTTGTCTTGAGCAGAGTAGGCTATGGAATCAGATAGTTTCTTTCTCCTTCCTTCTCACCTCCCCTTCCTTTCCACTTTTCCCTCCCTCCTTTCCTCCCTTCCTTTTCCTTTATTTGTAGATCTGTAACCACTCTATTGCTTCTGTATATTTTTAGTTAAAGCACTAAATTTGTTAGAATTGTTTTCATAGAATTTTTGAATGGTGATTGCATAAGTGCAGAATATTAGGATATTTTCTAATGTTTTTGAATAGAATATTAAGATATAAAAATTAAATCAATTTAACCCCTCTAGAACATTAGCAAATGAATGAGAGCCATCAACAATGACGAATTCTATAGCATTTGATTATAACGTACAGCACCTGACCCAAATTTAAGTCTCAAAAAATATTATCTCTTTAATAGTGCTTTTCAGTAATAGTTGTATTACTGAAAACCATGAGTTTTAGGGAGTTTGGCTGTAGTCACAACAGCAAAAGTGTGTTTAAATATCTGGTGATATGTTTATGTGTGTGCACATGAGAAAAAGAGCAAGAAAGAATGAAAATAAGTGTGGCTATAAGGTTTTCTATAATGAGTTACATTTTTTTCATTTTTTTTCAACAAGCAAATTATTACCCATAGCATTTAAATACTTTTTTTATTTTTTCATTGATGCAAGAAAGAAAGAAAAAAGCAAAATAGACCATGGGACCATAAGATTTCTCCTGCTGAATGAACACTGATAAGAAAATTCTGAATCATTGTTTCACCCAGTTAATACTATTAATGGCCTAATGAACAGGAAAACTACAAATAAATTGAATGGTTAGTGAATCACATTGTGTTCCACATCATGAAGAGCAAAGACAGCCTGTGATTCAGCAAGCTCCTACTCCCGTAATTGTGATGGTTACTACATTCCTCTTCTCAAGCTCAATCAAATGGTTAGCACTGAAACACTCAAAATAATTTTTGTCATGGAAAAAGATTAAAGAATCACACCTTGGAGAAAATTCTGAAGTGTTGTATCATAAGGGCCCAGAGGATCAGTTGCAGAGGACCTGAGTGTAAGGGCTGGTGTCAAGCATCATGGGGCAAAGAACACACTTCCCAGACCTGGAGGAGATAATTAGCCCCAATTACTAGAAGATGTCACTGTGCGTGTCTGTGTGTAAGCACACCACAAAGATTGTAGCATAACAAAATGACAACTATGATCACGTAAGTATTCTTTATTCTTAATAAGATCTCTTGTGATTAGAAAAGTTATACATGGTCACTGTAAACATTTTAGAGTGTCTAAGTGAATTTATTGGAAAAACATAAATCACACCTGAAATCATCACTCAGAAGTAATCAGTGCTTAATATTATTATTGTTTTTCCAGGTTATTTTCTAAGCACTTGTTTGTTTTTTTATGTAACCCACACACAGAGAGGTACCCACAGACATATAGAGACACACTCACACATTCAGACACAGTCACACATACAAATTTCTCCTTCCTAAAATACGCATCTTACTTTCATATCCAATTTTTGTTACTTAACTTCATGATATAAACATTCTCTTCCATATCATTGAGTGTTATTTGAAAAATCATGATTTCCCATTATGGATATGTATTTATTTTACCAGATATTTCTTTGTGATAAATTTATGTATGCATAATTCTTTCTCCATATTTCTTATTTTTTACAATGATGTCAGCTCTGGAGGTAAATCAAAGTTCTGATTTTTATATATTGTAACTGTAACAAAACGATATTTAAAGGTATCATTGAAACCAATGTGTTGGTGGCATATAGACCAAGCCTGTTCCCTTAGGCTCTCATGTCCCTGACTGGGGGTCTTTGTATCTTGTCGATAAATAAAAAAAAATCAAAAAGTTAAATGCGAAAAACCAAATATTCACCACAAAAATAATTTTAGATTGAAGAAAAGTAGGTTTAACATAAGAATGTTGATCTTAACTATGAAAAAGGCTAGATAGCCAAGAGAAGAAAGACCATTAGGCTGGTTGACCGGTCCTTCTATTAACGTTGTTACCCGCATCAGGCTGGCTGGCTCTGGTTCTAATTCTCAGTGTGTAATCCAATTCCCTGGCAATCAGACCATTTCAAGCTATGTTTACTTGCCCCTCATAGCTGAAGTCTTAAAACCCAGATTAAAACATATTTTCCTGTTTAAACTTGAAACCAGACAGAACTCTATGACTCTGTCTTTGTTGAATCTTGGTAATTTATTTGTTCCCACTAAAAGAAGGATTGCTTTCTATAAAGTGAGATTAATAGTAACTTCCAACATACCTTCTTGCCAGAACACTGTCTCCAGACAGCCGTTCTGAGCCTGGCTAGTAAGACGGATTGCCTTTTATTGATGCCCTTTGTTTGTGAAGGTGGTAACCCATACACAGGTCCTATGCTGGACCTCCTAATATTGCTTTCTTTTTGAAATTCTGGTTTGGGGTTGGCCGTGTCCTCTAGAATTTTTATTCACTTGCTAAAGAAAAATGTAATATCTTCAATCTTTGAAGCAGAATGTTCCATTTTTCTACTTACCTAAGCTATGTACTTCTTTTGATTATATCACTGCTTTTATCTCAGTGCTACCAAGCACACTTAATAATATCACTTGCTTTCTTTCCCTTTTCCCTTAACGAGGTTCTGGGCCATAACCACTCCTCTCAAAATCTCACCCCTTCCCTGACACACATAACCAGCCCTTCCATTGGTGACCTATTTCTGTCCCACTACTAGCCGACTTTTGCCCAGTCTCTTACAAAGAAGTGGCTCAACTAGTTTTGAATTGCGTTTTGATCTCATGCCTCTGCTCTTTCTTATTGCTTTACTCTAAGAATACTATACTCTCCCTTCTGAATTCCCATTGTCTTCGTACATGATTTCAGTGATTGTAAACCAGTTAAAAACTACCTTCCATGCTCGAGTTTCTCTTGTGAGCTTTGTTCCCCTTCAAGCAGCTAGCCCTTCTCTACTCTCCCCAGTTACCAAATTTCTGGAACTAATTATCTACCCTCATCTTCACTTTACAGTGACATAACCAGTGCCTCCCACTCCACAATGGGAATGTAATTGTCAGTTCCAAATATCCATTCTTTATGTTCCAAAATGAGTTTTGGTCTTAATCAAGTTTCCTTGACTTCTCCAAGGATTTAATAATAGGTTGCCCTTTATTTGTTAAGATTGTGCTCTAAAACTTTTCTGAGAGCTTTCCTTTCTGTCTTCAGTTGTCACCTTTTGCTGACATTTACATGTCATTGCAGACATCTTCTTACCTGTGATTTTTACTTGGTCTTCCTTTTGTGTCATCTATCCCTGGACAGCCACACTGGCTTTCATGGTTCTAATGTTGTCTAAAAGCAAGTTAGTGGCTCTGCACCTGCTGCTCAGTGCTTAGGGCACTGGCCACACGCACGGGGACTGGTGGGTTCAAACCTGGCCCGGGCCTGCTAAACAACAATGACAACCAAACAAAAAAAAAAAAAATAGCTTGGAATTGTGGCAGGTGCCTGTAGTCCCAGCTACTTAGGAGGCTGAGGCAAGAGAATCACTTAAGTCCAAGAGTTGGAGGTTGCTGTGAGCTGTGACACCATGGTACTCTATCGAGAGCAAAATAATGGTACTCTGTCTCAGAAAAAATAAATAAATAAAAATAAACACGGGTGTTAAAAATATGACATGAATTCTAAGTGAGGACTGGGATGTAGAAAACAGAAGAGAATAAAACTTAATTAATAAATATCACACTTTGTTAGGTATCCTTTCTCCTTTTCCAGCTTTCCTCTCTGCCTCTGGCACTTGATCCATGGTGCCACTGTCCACCATTTACTAAACTTCAGAATCATTACATCATACTTGACTTATCTTTTTGTTGTTGTTGTTGCTGTTTCTCTCTCCATAACTCATTTCTAATCTACTTTTCTTACCACCATCGCAATTACCTTACAAATGTAAAGACCTTGATCGGATTCGAAAAGCTTAAAAACTTGGATGGTTCTATTAACAGGATTCAACACACACCTGCTGTTCAAGTTCTTTGTGTTTTGGCCCCAACTTCCTTCCCTTAGCTCAGTTCTGGCTTTATGTCCTCTTTATTTCACACAAGCAGAATTAATCTCTCTTTCATCTGTGCTATTATGGTTCATTGTTCTCACCAGCAGTGATAGCTTTCAACTAACTGTTTTGTTTCATTAAATGACCCACTCTCTGCTCCTCCTGTCAGATTCTCCTGGAAGTTGGCAACCACATTATTCCCCTCAACTCCCACACTAGAACAGTCCCTTGTGACTATTTGGAGCTCAACCTATATTTCAATAACTAATTTCAGTAATTAAAATCATTATGCTATGCTACAAGTATACCCTGCCTTTTGATGAGATCAATTCCATACTAAAACATGCTCTAGTGTAGCTTTAAGTGTATGAAAATTTAGAGCATACCATTTCTCTGGAAAAATTTCACGAATTTTCCTGAGCATAGGCATGGGTTCTGACAGTACTCCCCACGACGTTACATGAAAAGCATGAACATTTCTCCATAGTCTGAAGAAAATACATTAATAGAGGTTAACTCACTTATCATTGTCACAAAGCCAGTGGGTGATACAGTTGGGATTAAAAACACTCACTTTGAATTTCCATTCATTAACATATTCGCTCCATGAAGCATTCATTCAATAGTAACTTCCCATCTTTTTATGAGGACAAATGAGATAATGTCTGTGAAACAATTTGAGCTACTCAGGAAAAGCAGGCTATGTAATTTAAGAGATGCATTTGATAAATTAGCTTCCTAAATAAGTAGATTGGCTCTACGCCTCTATAGAGAGGAAGTTATTGTGTCATTTCCCCAATCATCTTGCCAATTTACCTCAAGCCTTATAATCCTACAAATCTCCTATGGAGCTCAGCAAATGAACTTCTGGAAAATGAGTTTTGGTCTCAATCCAGTAAATTTTATTTGTACTTTCCCCCATCTTCTCTCTAATAGTTCACTGACCCCAGACATTATCAAAGGTAGTACTCATCAAAATCAGAATACAAGCACATTTGACTTGTTTCATAGCTAATATTTTAGCAATGGTTCCATATAATGATGTGATATGAAAGTATTTTCTCTTTCCTGTGATTATATTTCTGTGTGGCCTCTTCATGACAATCCACCACATAAGACTTCAAGAATGTGCTTCTAACACTGCAGTCTTTTTCAATAATAGCACCTACTACACAGGACCCAAGGGCACCCATTAAGTGCTCAATGATATTTTCTACTAGGCATTTTTTTTTCCTCTGAGAGCATTTCTAGCACTCTCAGAAGGGCAATATAATCTATGTGCAACCTCCGATAGTTCCGAATGCAACAATGTGGATGCTATTGAAATAGCCATAGTGGATGAAGAAGTTGCTGATACGTGGGCAAACGTGAATCAGACACAGGCCAGACAAAGCTGGCCACGTGCTGTCTTCCACTGTTTAGAAAAATAGAATGATTTCATTTAGGGCATAAGTTGAACAGAAATAGAGTAGAATTCAATTTGATTTTATGAGTAAACTCTGCTCCAAGAAAAGTGGCTCTGTATGTATAAACCAAAAATGCAATTTAAACAACACAATACATTTTAGATTTCTGAACGTTCATTCCGTTTAACTATAAATGAAGTTTCACTTTAAGTGAATTAGACCATCACTTTTGGGAATCTAAATAAATCTTGCTCTCTAAGCAATTTACAGACATTGATATTCCCTTACAGTTTAAAATACCCTGTTTAGAAGAAGAAGGCAGATGGGTACCGGCAGATGGGCACCATGAGAGGAAAAAGGAGTGGTGCCCACCTGTTACTGGGATGTGCCCATGATCCCAGGTTTACTGAGTAGAAAGTCCTATTCTGACATTTTTCTATCGAGGAGGAAGGGGAAATAGAATAAATCATATTTTAAACATTCTTGCTATTTTAGTATTCTTAGACCTTAAATATATCCCAAATGTAATATGTAAATGTTGCTGTTGGTAACAACTTCCTACAAAACAAGAATTACAAAATCTCCAGGAATTTTAAAAAGTCATTGCTATGAACAGTCTATGAGTATTTTAAAACTATCATGCTCATGACTTTTATCAGTGTGGCACCTAAGAACAGAAATATTAAAAGGTGTGTCTGTACACACACAAAAAATCATACATTCAGTAATCTCAGATAGGTCCTCCACAGAGCACTTATTAATTTAGAACTAATGGTACAGGACAGAAAAAAATAACAACACTGAAAACCCAGACATAGATGGCTCAGCTGGTCTTAAGAACAAATATTTGGACCCAGACACCCAACATATACATTCTTTTCTTGGTAGTAATCCAACTCTTCATTGCTGTTCTGTTTAACAAATTTTCATCTGTTTTGAAGCAATTCACCTATCTGTAACATGCAACATGTTCTCTCATTTTACCAGTCTTGTACACCATCTTGTGACAGCTGAAATGTCTCACAAATCCATTCAGCAAATATTGACTAATTGCTAATTATGTGAAAATTATGTTTGGAAGAAGGGAAATTGTGTGAACTAAATAAAAACATCAGGATTCTAAATGAACTTGCAATTTAGTTAGCGAGAGTCATAAATGGGTAGAATTTATTACAGATGAGATATTAATATTGCATTTCAAAAGAACATAAATAAACAAAATATGGGACTTAAGATGACAATGGAAAGATTGGCCAAAAAATGAACTACATAAATAGAAAAAATTCTCAATGAAACCCCCCAAAATAAACATAAAACTGAGCCATCTGATGTCCGTAATAATTTCATTGCAATGCCCCTGTTCTAGACTCTGTCTACCTCTAATTTCAATAATGATTCCTGCATATTGATAAGTAAATTTTCCTTCTGAAATTTAAAGATTTTCTCATCAGTCCCTTCTCCAACACAAAAGCATGATAAAATTTGGATCTCATTTGACAAGTAAGACCATTTCTGATCTCATGACTTCCCACATAAGCCGTCTTATACCTGCCTGCCTTCCTTGGTTCTCACTTTTCTCTCAAATGGAACTAAAATAATCACAGCTCCTTGAACATTACTCATGCCAATGTTGTCAATTTTTCCTTCTTGGAACACTGTCCCTTGGTTGTTCAAATAGTTGTGCAGGAGGTCTTCCTCAACACCTTCACATAGTTGCTTGTTTATTTTTAAAACTATGTAAATATTTCTTTTATAATGTTTGGGATTTGGGGGGATCTCCCATGAGACATAAGCTTCCTGAGGAAAGGAACTGTATTCTTTATATGTTCCCCAGACATAGTCCTTGCCTATACTAAGTGCTCAGTTGATGCTTAAGGAGAGAAAGAATAACCTCAAAATAGAGCAGATGGGGAAACGCACAGAGTTAGCAGTATTTATCTGGAAGGCAGATAAGACGCTATGAGAGAGGTCCAGAAAGGACAGAGGAAACTTCAGGGACAGCACCGGGATATACAGAGGTGCACTCAAGGGACACCGAGCAAACCTCTAGCTATTTGGGCAGTTATTAGGAGAGAGAGCTGCTTGGGTGAATCCGAATACGATGGCTGTTATCTAATAATTCGCTGTGCTGAATACGCTCTACCAGCCATTCCCGAACTAAGAACTCCTTAACTACAAATTTTTATGTCTGAAGAACTCAATGAATTTTATAAACTTTCTGAAAATAAGTCTTTGATTTTCCATTATAGCTGATATTTCAGGATAAACATGTATTAAGGTAATCTCATATGACTTTTTAGTTTCAGTCTGTGTCTGTAGCATATATGCCTTTTTCCTAAAAGTCAATAAATGCTTATAAGCAGAATCCATCTGAAGACAACAGCAACAAAAAATACAATTAAAAAAATAGGAAAAAAAATAAACAACAATGAAGGCTTTTATGGAGTTTGTGATACTCCCTTACCCTAGTTGTGACTATGCTCTATCAAGGATGACTAATGCCAGCCTATCCTACCACCTGCTCGTTCCCACAAGCTATTGACAAGCTGTAAAAGCTACAGTACATCAATAGTCAAGATTGTTTTTGGATTCACTGTTCACATGGAACATTATTAGATCCATAGCAACCCAAGCAATATTCATCTTGGTCTGGATCACTAAATAGGCATAATTGAAGTTAGGCAAAATTCTCCCCACACATGACAGGATAAACTTGAGTTATTCCTTTATTCTCAGAGTGTTTGTAAAGCAAAGAGGAAAAATCAGAAATAGACTGTCCATCAAGAAAGCAGCTGGAAAAGTCAAAACAGTAAAACATGTAGTTGGCATGTTCCTCTTATGTACCAGCCAAATCCCCACAGGGAAAAATGCCATGCAGACTTCAGTCAATAAACAAATATCTGATGAGAGGTTAAATAAATCAATCTAGCCCTCTGTAACTTATCATATGCAGAGTTAGGGGGAATAGAATCATGATAATACAGGTATCAATGTGTTTGATTTTAACAAGATTATGTATCTGTCATCTGTTAACCTGAATCATGTGGGATTATGATATATTTTTATTCAGGAAAGGAGCCTGCAAAGTTGAATAGGAGATTCCTCTCAGTCATTAAAATATGAGTAAGAATATGTATGAGAAGATAGAGGTAAAACCAAGGCTGTTCAAATAAAGTGTATGTTTAAATGCAATTTTTTCATTGTATAAAATCTACATATTATAGTTGATAGTTCTCCCCTCTTTTTTTTCTTTCTGTGAAATAAAAAGAAATTGCTTTTTCAAAGTTTTAGTTTTCCTTTGCATTGTTTTGTCATTCACTGTTTAACTCATTCATAAGTTCTCCAAAACAGACCTAGTCAAGCTTCAAACTTGAGAAGCAAAGTGACAACTGCAATGTTACATTGTTATACTGTGTGACTACTAGCGGAGAAAGAATAAAATTCTACCCTTTGGAAGGTAAGTGGAATTCTGCAAGAACCACTCATAGTTGCATCTAGTACAGTACCTGAGCCCCAGGTACTTAATAAATATTTCATAAATGAATGTAACAGAAAAAAAGGGAGAAATTTAATACTGGAATGCATCCTTATACACCAAGTATTACAATTTTATTTTATTGAATTATCCATAAAAGTTTTGATACTAGAAAAGAGTCCGTTAAACAAGATACAAAGTTTTCCTTTTATCCGTCTGGGTTTAACAGTGTGTATCCTATTATGAATGTACCAAGGGATATGAAATTACCATTTTTATACTAATTACAGTCGAATCTGAAGGTGACTACCCAAGGGACTGTAACCAACTGGTGAACATATATAGGTGGTCAACATAAAAACTATGCCCATATTACTAACATGGACGTGACCAGTCTATGTCAGTAAATTAGGTCCACTTTAGGAGGTGGTCAATGTAGGGAGGTGGTTAACTACGGATGTTCAGCTGTATCATTTTTATGTAAATTATTTTTATCTACAAATACATACATATTGAATGTGTGTGTGTGTGTACAGTTACTTACAATATGCCACTTAATTTTAAAATATTCACCAAGTGGAAAGGCAGAAAACCCATGTATGAAGTATTTTGTGTTCATTAAGGCCTGAAAAATGGAAGATTTCTTCATTTCCTAAGAATATCCCACCTCCTAAGTGAGTGCACAAGGAGATAATCTTTAATAAAGGTCTTGAACATTTAATCAAAATTTCAGAAGACTAGCTTATTATACTCCAACCCTTAGCCCGAAAGGTGAAAAGTATGTAAAATTACTTTGCTACGTTTTCTCTCAGGTAGGAATTATGAATGACTTCCATGAATACCTATTTAACGCAAACTGCTACACAGGAATCGTAAGTAACCGAAATGTAATCTCTTTGCTTTCTTTAAGGAAACAGTATCTTGCACTTTCAGTGTTCAGTCACATTTAATAAAGCTGAATCTTTCTAACAGTTCAAAACTCTCAGCTCTTTTAAAAACAAGAAGGCAGAATTTTCTGTGATGTTCTCTAAATTTACAAAGCGTGATGCTCTCTCCGTCAGAGATGGAAAAGAGGATTGCTTGACAATCAGGCATCAAAGGCGCCTCTCCTGTGTAGGGGCTACCAGAAGGGGGTGCGATTATTGTCAATGGTAAACTGATTGTTTCAGATTGGCTGCTTCAGAGCCCTGGGTACTAAGAGTGACAAGTTGTGCAGGTGTACAGACCTTTGCCTATTGATACAAATTGAATCTGAAAATAGCAATTTATTCACCAAATCAAACCAATCACTGCAATGTAGTTTTCTCTTTCCGTTCTTATTTCCAACCAACCACCGTTAACCACTTTAAAACTTCTGTTTTACAGTAACATTTCTTTTCCAGCAAGAGTTTTCGGGAAGCTGTCTCAGAAAGCCTTTCTTTTAGCTTTTTTAGCTTTGAGCCTTTCTGTGAGAAGACCATTTGTTTACAGTTGCACTACATGTTCTAGGCAAAAATGATGAACACCTGTTCCAAATTAGTGCCCCAGTCCCCACACTCCTTTTGCTCTTCCACCAACTGTCATTTGCCTTTCTTTACCCATAAAAAAGCAATCACATTAGCATCCTTTGTAAGACAATTGCAGAACTTCAGAGGCATACCAGAAATTCTACGGTAAAACTCTCTCTCATATATGCCAACATAATCAACTTCCAAGAAATAAAAAGCACATAAAATTGACATTTTTGAAATGAATCATTTTTAGTTGAATGGTTACATGAAGTGACACCTAATATCCAAGTCAAGAATTTGAAACAAGTACATGAAAGTTCGCCTGAGGGGAAGCAAGCAGAGCAAAGAACTTTCAATTTGTATCAAAGACTGGTCAAATAAGTGGACGCTCTTGAAGCTTTGAATGAACACACACTCCTGGCATTTAACCAATCTTTCTAAAGCTCCTGGATGGAGAGCCGTTCCATGGCTAACCACAGGTTGTTGTCATGGCTACAAGCCGCTCAAAGGTAAAATAAAGTAAAATAACAAAAGGCAGGTGGGAAACACTTAAAAGCAAAACAAGCTGTACTGGGAGGAAGAAAACGTAAACGGAATTTTAAAGCGAAACAAGTCTGTCAGGAAGAATATTAAGGAAGAAGATGCATTGAATTATATCAGTAACCGATTGGACCATATTTTAAGGATGCTCCATGTCATAAAACATTCCTCTGGAGGAGGAAAAAAGGAAAAATGCAAGGGGACAATAGGACGATGAGGAGAGGGGGAGACACAGTACAGAGGAGAAGCTTTGGTTGCCATGATTTCTTTTCATATCTCAGCACTTCAGAAAAATGAAACCTGCACATACCTGTTAGTCTCTTTAAGGTATTAATCTAAAGTCTCCACCAGGAATTCAGAAGAAGCTGACCTGGGTATATGACCTTAAATCAATATATGCTAATTTAAAAAGACAGTGGGAAAATACTTCGTCGTTTAGACCCAGGGATGTAGAACTTCAAATTCTATTGAAAATTTAAACTGATGTTAGCAAAGATGATTACTAATGAGGAAAGATTTACATCCGAGCTGGGTATCTGACTATCAGAACACACAGTGGCCTTTGCTCACAGTCTCCGTGTGGAGGCACACAGCTCTCTGTGGTCAGTGACCCACTGCAACTGTTAACGTCTATTAAATTTTAAGGAATTTTGTATGCCACTTATTAAATGCAGCCATCATTAAAATCAATGAATATGGACTTAAATTCTTTTTTTTTTTTGAGACAGAGTCTCAAGCTGTCACCCTTGGTAGAATGTCATTGTGTCATAGCTCACAGCCACCTCCAACTCTTGAGGTGACTCAAACAATCATCTTGCCTCAGTTTTTCCATCTTTTAGTAGAGAGGGTTTCACTTTTGCTCAGGCTGGTCTCGAACTTGTGAGCTCAAGCAATCCACCCACCTCCGCCTCCCAGAGTGCTAGGATTGTAGGCATGAGCCATTGTGTCTGACTGGACGTAAAATTTAATAAATTAAAATAACTGGCTTAGGTCTTTTGTTATCATCTGTGTTCATGAGATTTCCCCCTATCTATTGTATGGTGGAAACAGTATGTACTGGTGAGTTGTAGACATCCCATCTGAACTCCACATTCCATGTGAAACACTGGTAGCTTGAAATTGGTCAGGGGACTGTATTTACATTGTAAAAGCTGGCAAATGCTATAAATCAGGGCTTTATTTGTGGCTTTATTGATTATGTAGACATTGATCATCATTCTAGACTCAAGACAGTGATGATAGAAACATTAATAAGGCAAAATAAATTTAAAATATGTCATATCTGTTGCCATCACATTCCACATAGCAGAAAAATTGATAAAGTATTCTTCCAGAATTTGAAAACTATATTCATCAAATAATGCTCATATCATTAATGAATGAGTGCTGTTCTGAACTATGTCTTCACAGTTTTAGTTTTGTTTTACTCACATAAATGAATAAATTAACCAATATATATGTCACAAATATTCACATTTGTCATTTGCAGCTAATTAATGAAAACATTCTGTAAGAACCAATCTGTTACGTGGAATTTACCATAAAGTTTTCACTTGTAATTTATGTGCTACATATTCTTTATATCAGTAAAATGTAAAACTTGTGTGTGAGAGAGGTTGCTTGTACAAAGGCTAGAGAAAACTAAGTTATTATTCACTTGTGAACTTATGATGCTGTATTCTGGTTTTGTTTATGTTTTCTGCATGGATAAATAAGAATGGTTTAATATGCTTTTTGCTTATCTCCCCTATCAAAATCCAGGCCTTCTGTTACAAGTCCTTAATAAAATACCGAAGAAATGTAACAAAACATCAAATAAATCATTTTAAATGTAATGTCTGGAATGTTCATGAAAAATATGAATGTGCTTCCTTTCTCTTAAGTGTTCAAAATCCTCATTTGCTGTTGAGGAAGCCCTTTTATGTCACCTTTCTTTTCTCTCCAGTCTGCAGGGGCACATTGAAATGTATATAATGAGGACCATATCACTGGTATCAAAAGTTAACTAACCATCTTTAAAAAAATGACTTTAGAGCATAAACATTATTGATTTAATTTTCTTTTGTTGAATATTCACTATGTGCTAAGTTATAAAGCATTCTATTTCTTTCTTTCTTTTTTTTTTTTCAGTTTTTGGCTGGGGCTGGGTTTGAACCTGTCACCTCAAGCATATGGGCCAGCACCCTACTCCTTTGAGCCACAGGCGCTGCCCTAGCATTCTTATTTCTCAAATAGCAAGTTAAAAACTACTGAGAGGAGTAAGAGGAAGGGATTACAAAGAATTTATTAAACTTTTGCCAGTGGTGGAAATGTCTAGCAACCTGATAGCTGTGATGGTAGCAGAGGTATATCCACAGGTTATACTTTTCAAACTGTACTTTAAATATGTAGACTTAATTCACTAGCAATTATAATCAACAAATCCATCATAAAAGTTCTTAAAATGCATTAATGTACACAGCTATGATTTAATAAAAAAAGTTTTTTAAATGAAGAAGGATAAGTTAAGGCACATAAATAAACATGTACATGTAATCTGTGTAACTGATTTTGTAGATACTCTTTTGATCATGTGTGCTTATGTTCTTTAAAAAAATAACACTTTCTATGACAAATAGTTATTCCACATTTTGAAGAGGCAAATGCTATATACATGCAACACATTTATTTTTAAAGAGTACACATTTAAGGAAACATAAAGATATTTAACTTTTAAAATGTAATTAATTCCAGGCTGCTGAGACTGAAACTTTCCTTTCTTGCATTTTCATTCTAAATATACTTTTCTTCTAAATATTTTACACATAAGGATTTCTTCTCCACCCACAAATGCTATTTAAGTATCTGTTTGTAACACACATACCGACACTTCAGAATAAATGACATCTTGGTTTTGATGAATTACCTACAAATTTAAACAAGAAAGGTAAACATATTTTGGCATACTCAGAGAGCTCTATTCTTTCCTAACTTAAGGTAACTACTAGAGTTGAATTATATTAGAAAGTGGATTCTGGCAAAGTCATGTTCACCTGAAAATCAAGTTAGTTTGTAAAAATAGCCTAGATTAAGTCTGTAATTTAAAAGAAACTTATCATAATATATTTCCCTAAATTTCTTAACGTTTTACCAAATATTTTGACTTAAAACTGGTTCTGCAAATCTGAGCAAATTAAAAATAAATGAACTGTTGTCAAGAAACTCATACTACCAGGCCAAGACGGATAAATAAGTAATTGTGATTTAATACTTAAAAGGCATTTGGATTTTTTTTTCTTTTAATCAAGAAGAAAGAGCAGGAACAAGTGAATGTCATATCCTCTTACAATTTGTCCGTACATAAGATTTGTCTGTGAATAGCTGCGCAAACTAAAAAATATGAGAAAAATATATAATGGCTGCCGAGGAAATATGCTAATGTGGTCTTTGTAAGTTTTTACTCTTTCTAGCTCTCCACTTCTTTAAAATATCATGTACAGACTCTCATGCAGCCTTTAAACCCAATCATAAAGAATTACCTTCTTTTGAAATCTGCTGGGGTTTTTGTTTGTTTTGTTTTTTCGTCTCTTCCTAAAAGAGCTCTTCAGTGGTTAACCTCTCCATTCAAAAGCTGATACATCCCTGTGTTCCCTAGAAAGCGGCTTCCTTTACTGGCATAATTCCCTGCCTGAGTTTCAAGAGCCTTGACTAAGTCGTTTTGCCTTTCAGTTTGCGATGTGCTTTTGAGTGATCAATATGCATTATGGTACTCTGCTTACCCATCACTTTTCCCATCAGGAAAACACTTCAGGTTCTGGCCAGAACACTTAAACACAAATAATTATACTCACCTAATGCAACTTCTCATTACTCCCCACTTTTCTACTCCCAAACTCAAGGCCTTAAGTTTGTGTTTCTATTATTTTTTTGTTGTTCTTTCCAGATAAATCTCTCAATTTGATAAATAATATATAGAAATAAGTCAGAAACCTTTATGTTCCTGGTCAAAACTATTGTAAAAAATTAGCATCCATAGCAGTGCATTAGAGCCAGTCACTTTTTCTTGAGGCATAAGTCTCTTACTAGAAAGAGACCGACTTAATTTTAGCTTGCATGAGTAAACAAAGAAATGTCCCAGCAAACCCAGATCTGGAACTATAGCTTCAGACCAATATTAAAGCATTTTTAATGGGCACAAATGGGCATAGTGAGGGATGATGATTGTTCTAGCAATTTCAAATGCTCAGAAGGGTTTCTAAGACTCAGCATTTTGTCCTAGATTATGTAGCTTCAACTGAAGCCAAGATATACCTCTGCCAGAGGACCATCTGTCCTACTCTTCATGAAAAATCAGTTTATTTTTATTTATTTTTTTTTTTTGAGACAGAGCCTCAAACTGTTACCCCGGGTAGAGTGCTATGGCGTCACAGCTTACTGCAGCCTCAAACTCTTGGATTTAAGAGATTCTCTTGCCTCAGCCTCCCAAGTAGCTGGCACCCAGGACAACACGCAGCTATTTTTTTGTTACAGTTGTCATTGTTGTTTTAGCTGGCCCAAGTGGGGTTTGAACCTGCCAGCCTGGGTGCATGTGGCCTGCACCCTACCCACTGAGCTACAGCACCGCCTAGTTTTGTACAGTTTGAGTCAAGGTTATTAATGATCTTGAAAGACAGAGATTATTCTCAATTATTTGGTGGGCCCTAAATGTAAATCAATATGCACTGTTGTTAAAAGAGAGAGGCAGAAAAAGAAAATAATGCTGTGAGTGGCTTTAACAACAAAAATTTATTTTTCCCAGTTCTGGAGGGGGGAAGTCTAAGATCGAGGTAAATTTCATTCTGAGGACTCTGCTTCATGGAAGTGGGAGGTTTCGGGAGTACTCTCTGGTATCCCTTCTTTGTAAAGCACTAAACCCACCCTTACAACCTCATCTAATTGTAATTAGCTTACAAAGACTCCATTTTGGGCAAAGAAAACAAAAGACAAAAACAAAGACTCCATTTCCAAATACCATCACGTGGGGGGTTAGGGTTTCAACATATGAATTTGAAAGGGACACAACTCAGTCCATAGCAAAGTGATAGGAAGTCAGGACAAAGAAAGATTTGAAGACGTTGGCCTTAAAGTTTGGAGTGATGTATTCACAAGCCCAGGAATACCTGGAACCACCAGAAGTTGGAAGAAGCAAGGAAGGACCCCTCCTGGCCACCAGAACTGTGAAAAAAATAAATTTTTTTTTTTTTTTGTAGAGACAGAGTCTCACTTTATCGCCCTGGGTAGAGTGCCGTGGCGTCACACTGCTCACAGCAACCTCCAGCTCTTGGGCTTAAGCGATTCTCTTGCCTCAGCCTCCCTAGTAGCTGGGAC
>CAUYON010059321.1:0-13714 GCA_963573935.1 Arctocebus calabarensis | reverse complement strand
GGCACTGTGTGAGAAAAAGCGAGGAAAAATGTGGCAACGTGCGTGATGGTGTGCACACAATAGTTTTGTTTTTTTTTTGAGACAGAGCCTCAAGCTGTCACCCTGGATAGAGTGCTGTGGCATCACAGCTCACAGCAACCTCCAATTCCTGGGCTCAAGCGAGTCTCCTGCCTCTGCCTCCCAAGCAGCTGGGACTACAGGCACCTGCCACAACGCCCGGCTAGTTTTTTTTTTTTTTGGGTTGCAGCCGTCATTGTTGGTTGGCGGGCCCAGGCTGGATTCGAACCCGCCAGCTCAGGTTTACATGGCTGGTGCCTTAGCCTGCTGAGCCATAGGCGCCGAGCCTGCACACAATAGTTTGAAGGACTATTATAATTTAATGACTCTCTCTCTCTCTCTCTCTCTATATATATATATATATACACACAGAGGTGATGCTAATCGATTCTAGAAAAATCTTGAAGAACAATTTAACTTACTCTATTTTATTATTTATTTCCCTAAAAAATAAATAATATTTTATTATTTCCCTAAAAAATAAATAATATTTTATTTTTTTTTTGTTTTAGCAGTTATCTAATTGGAAAACTCCTAATCCTAACAACTGTTCACAATCTGATGGTAGGTCATGGTCCGATTTTATTATCACTTTATTTATGTTCCAATTAGTGCGAATGTGTGGTTGTATAAGGTAGTGAGTTAGAGATTTGGCCTGGAGGAATCGTGACCATTTGCCAGCTCTGGAACTTTCCCTAATCCCAATCCTCTCTTAGCTTCAGCATCCTTGTCTATATAACAGTGATGATAAAAATCATCCTTCCGCCTGGGCGCCTGTGGCTCAGTGGGCTAAGGCGCCAGCCACATACACCTAAGCTGTCAGGTTCGAATCCAGCCCGGGGCTGCCAAACAACAATGATGGCTGCAACCAAACAAATGGCCAGGCGTTGTGGTGGGCGCCTGCAGTCCCAACTACTTGGGAGGCAGAGACAAGAGACTCGCTTGAGCCCAGGAATTGGAGGTTGCTATGAGCTGTGATGCCACAGCACTCTATCCAGGGTGACAGCTTGAGGCTCTGTCTCACAAAAAAAAAAAAAAAAATCCTTCCTTCTCATACTTGAAAGGACTATATATGTGTTTGTGCATTTAAATCACTCAGTGCATTGCTTAGCAAGTAATAACTGCTTCATAAGTATTAGTGGTTATGATATATTTCTTTCATAATGGAAAAACATGCAATTTTTTAAAAAAATAACCCACATATTAGTTCCTTTTTATATATTTTGGTAAAAGGGAAGTGTTCAAACAAACCTGTTTCTCCTTTTCTGGTTTCTTTGTTGATGGGAAAGGAAGGAAGTTTCCAGAAGGCCACAAAACTTCCTTTACTCCGCTTCAGGAGTACTTTGCTTTATCTTGGTATATTTTATTTAATAAACCAGTTTCCTTTTTATAGTCAGTTATGCGGGAAACTAAAAACAAGTAACTAAATTATTTAAACTTGGGGTATAGTAGGCAGAAAATGAAGACTGTATTTCTTGTTCTGCTTCTAACCTATTTGGGTAGTTGAAATGCACCTGCAAAACCTTTAGTGTCTGTGTTCTCCCAGATTTCAACAATAACACTATTTTTCTCCCTCTTCAGGTATCGTGAAGAATGATACAGTAATTATCTCCAAGAGTGTAAGTACATGCTTCAGTATCTAGCATTGTAGCTAAAAGACGATTCCCAGATATAAGTAAATAATAGTAATATATTTTAAACAGCTAAATTTGTTAAGTACTTCTGTGGGCCAGACAATGAACAGAATATTTGCCTTATATTACCTCATATTTCTCACAAAATAACCTTACATTGGGTGTGTATCCTCAACTGTGTCATGATTAGGGCATGTCATGAGCACTTTATAGATATAAAATTTCTCAGGCATTTGAATCTTATTCACCAGATTTCAAGTTTGTTCATCTGTCAAGAGTGAGGGAAATAAATAATAAAATAGAGTAAGTTAAGTTGTTCTTCAAGATTTTTCTAGAATCAATTAGTATCACCTCTGTGTCACAGGACAGAACTTTTACCCTGTCCTGTGACCCTCCTATCTCTTCTTGGAAACTCAGTTCTTAGAAAATGAAAAAGCTGGCCTACTGACCTCTCAAGTTTTTTCATACTCTGTTATTCAAAAACATAAATTTCCACCTAAAGACATTTCTCTGTCTCACATGAAAATTGGATGAAAACTAAATGCACCTGTCAGGTGCACATTGGCCTTCACATTGGATGAAAACTAAATCCAAAGGGGCACAAAGTTCGCAAACTGATAGTCACAAGTACACAAGTCGTCTTTGTCTTCAAATACAGCGGCAAAGACAAGCTCCCCCTGATCAGAGGAAGGCCACCCGCTCTGACGACCCCAGGTCACAGGTTCTGCAGACAAGTGTAATTCACAGAGAATTTTTGGAGGAGATGGAAGGGTCTTCCTGGAAGTTATTAAGAAGTAGACAACCAAAGTATAACTATTAAAATGATTTGTGTATGTGTATTTTTTTGCCTATTCCAAAAATGAGTTGATTTGAAGCAGTATATTTTCCTCATGAAATCTAGAAAGAGGAGATTTTGGAGAATGGGATGGTCTCAGGAAATTTCCAGGATGCTAAAGGGGATGAATAACAGGCACCCTTGACCTCGTGCTTAGCATGTACCTACTACTCACTCGAGATTTTAATTGGCCAGCCTTTTTTTTTTTTCTTTATTTCAGATTAATATGAGGGTAAAGATGGTCAGGTTACACTGTTCGCGTTTGTTAAGTGAAGTCCACGTTGTAGTTGGACCCTCTCACAGACGGTGCCGTATATGCTTTAATTGTGCCTGTTAGGTGCAAGCACACCAGTCCTCCTTACACGCTTCAATTGTGCCTAGGTTGTGCCAATCCTCCCCCCTCCTGCCCTGCCTACAACTTGCCCTTAATTGTGTTTTTCTCTTTAATTGTGTGGGTGTATATTTGTTCATCTACTACTTTCATTTAGTATCAAGTCCATTGTATACTTGCTTTTCTATTCTATTGGTACTTCACTAAGTAGAACATTCTCCAAATCCGTCCAAGGTAATTCAACAAGTGTAAAGTCTCCATCTTTTATTTTAATGTCTGAATAGTATTCCGTGGTATCTGGATACCACAGAATATTAATCCATTCATGTTCATGGGCACTTGAGTTCATTCCACATCTTGGCGATTGTGAATTAAACATTCTCATGCATGTGTCCTTACAGTAAAATAATCTTTTTTTCTTCCGGGTAGATAACTAGTAATTTGCCAGCTTTTTAAAGCCAGTGAGCTTTTTAAATCCAATATTTATTTTTATTTTTATTTTTTTTTGAGACAGAGCCTCAAGCTGTCACCCTAGATAGAGTGCTATGGCATCCCAGCTCACAGCAACCTCCAATTCCTGGGCTCAAGCGAGTCTCTTGCCTCTGCCTCCCAAGTAGCTGGGACCACAGGCGCCCGCCACAACGCCTGGCCACTTTTTGGTTGCAGCCGTCATTGTTGTTTGGTGGGCCAGGCTGGATTCGAACCCGCCAGTTCAGGTGTACGTGGCTGGCGCCTTAGCCTGTGAGCCATGGGCGCCGAGCCTAAATCCAATATTTGAACCGGCTTTTAGCCTTCAGAGTCTTCGTTTTAATTATTACATTAGGTTGCCTCAAAAATACAGATCCCCCACTAGAACAAAGGAAAAGAAACAGGCTGTGCCATTTGTTGACACAATTTCTTAGGATTTTCCAACTTTTTGTCGCCTGAGTGTACATATCAAGTAAATCTTGTATCTAAATTCTTTGTTCTAAGCAGATTTTTCTTCATCGTTTCATTCTGGAAATTGATTTTTCATGCCTTCCTATCAAACATATAGGATCTTTGCAAGAATACTTTCGGGTTGGCCTGTGAAGGAAAAATCAGAGACATTCTGGTTTCTCCTGACACAGCTAACATCTGCTACCAAGGCCTGGAGAAACAAGAATTCTACAATGAAGGCCTAAAGGAGGAGATGGGGAAAGACTGGGAGAGAAACGGAGAGAGCTTCTCTCTCCCCACTAGAATTTTCTCCCTCTAACAGATGCCTTAATGTTTTCTGTATTCTTTTCTTTCTTTTCTGTGAATAAATTCTGTCTAACAAAAATAAAAATTATAAAAAAAAAAAAGAAAAGAAAATATTCAGGTTTCCCCAATAGACTTATGGCCCCAAGTCTTATTCTAAAAATCAGGAAAGAGTGGTGTGAGCTTTTTTGTAAGAGCATTATTCAGTAACACTTCGCAAAACCCTTTGGAAGACTATGATGACTACATTGGCAGATCCCATCCCTAGAAACTCTCCTTCTTGTTTTGTTGCAAAAGATTGAAAGACCATAGTCATAAGTCTGTGCAGCTGCCCCTTGTCAGGAGTACAACAACGAATATAATATTTCTCTTTAGAAATCTCAGTGAATTGGGCAAAGTGGGAAAGAATGTAACAAAGTGGCCTGAGTGAACACGAAGTGGCTGAGATACATCCATAGCAACTGTGCTGCGGTGTTTTAGATGTTCATCACATCTAGGTTGTGAACTGTCAGCTTACAAAGGGCGTCAATGAGTACAGAGAGCTCAGGTTTTCAATTTCAGCTATTTCCACAAGGTTTTTTTCCTGGTTCCTCTTCCTGCTCATATACATGTTTTTATGTTAGTACTGCTTTAGGGAGCACTCCTTCCCATGGCCTCTTTCTTCTTTTATGGCGATGACTGTTCCTGCATGTTCATGATCAGCAAGGAGCCACCCTTTCACCTAAGTCATCCATTAGGCTCCACTTGAATTTCTACCTCGTGGGAACTCAAACTTCTCTGGAAATGTCTGCTGCTAAGAAGTAAGAATGTTACCATTAGAAAGATAAATAGATGCCCTCCAGTTCCCTGGCTTTTAAACTATAGGTTTCCAAATTCTAGGATTTTTAAATGTATGACCTAAGACCATGGGTGAAGTGGGAGCAAAATGAAGGCCAAGGCAGCTCTTAATCAGAGCAGCATGACTTCGAGCTGCTTGTATACCCTGAGCTTCCATTTTCCGTTCCAGTGCGAGAGAGATGTGGTCGCTCATTTCAGACCACTCTGCAAGTGGCAGAGCCAGGCTGAGGACCAGTCTCAAGAGTTGCCAGCAGGCGTCTTCCTGCCTTCTGCACTCCACTCTTCTGAGTCCCCTTTCCACCCTGTTGGTGTCCACTTATTCTCCTTTTCACATTTTCCCATCTTGTTCTTTCAGCACTTTATAATTGTGTTTTAGATTCTCCCTGTATTTAATTCAGGATATTTTCCTTATCAATTCTGAGAGTTAGTCTATCCCCAAAAGACAGAAGAAGTTATTATTAGGATAAATAATATTATCATCTTCCACACTGATAATGCCTTTAATTAGAAACATTCGGTTTTCATATATTTTACAATCAATTACGGGTATGTGCCAATAAAGTACACGTAGGGGGATCTAAACACTAAGTAAGGCCTTGCACCGGGAAGTGACGTGCCCAGTGGCGCCCAGACACTCCGCGCACACTGCACTGGAGTCTTGTGTCTTCGTGTCTGTTCTTCTCACTTGACCACTCCGAGTGCAGAGAATGTCTGAGAGGGCGGTTATGTTTCTACCTGCACATTTCTACCTGTCTGCTTTCCTGTGACATTTCAAATGACTCAATACCTTATTAACTCACTCATGCATATACTTACAAATTACCCGTTCACCTTGCCAACCTCAGCACCAAGCTGTGAAGCAAAACCAAACAGCCACGGAGACACAAGTTCCTTCATGAACCGTTCCCCACAACCAAATGGTGGAGGACCCTTTCAGCATCGATATCAATACCTAGACATTCTTTGCAATCTTTACATGTTGATGATGTTTCTTTCTGTGTCTTTATGGACCACTTTATGTGTCTATGGTAATATTAAGACCAACAAACATAGGAACTTGTAAGGAGGACTGGCTGGTGGGGGCCAAATATGGACTAGACACTCTCCATAGAAAATATCATTGGTTTGGGGAGGACCCAGTCCCAGCACCGGTCAACACATAACTCAAAGAAACACACGCATATACCTGGTTATATGTGCACGTATACAGACGGTGCCAAAAAATGTATACACATTTTAAGAAAGGAAAAATCTGTATTAAAATTGTAATAATACACTGATAAGAAAAGAAGAGCACAAGTCACATTGAAGAAGTCTTGTAACTGAAGAAGTCAAATGTCACTTGAGTATTACAATTTTAATACAGGTTTTTGCTTTCTTAAAATGCGTATACATTTTTGGCACCCTCTTAAAATGTGTATACATTTTTGACACTCTTCATTTTTGAGTATGTCTCTGTGTACATATTCACACACAGCTGTGTACACACACGTATACAATCTCATACAGCCTCTGAATCTCCCATCTTCTCTGTAAACGTAATATCACTGTCATAGGTGCAGGTACCAGGAAATAGCCCAAGGTAGAAGAGACAATGTCCCCTACTCCCTGTCATAATTAATTTTCATTAAAACCTAAAGATGTGAAGAGAGGCATTTCTTCTATCCTTCACTCGGACTGAATAACATAAATAGTGACACTAATAAATCCTAAATCAGTTGCTCTTGGCCTAAAAAAATGCTGTTTGCCTCACAATAGTAAGGTCGGATGATTAAAGGTATCAATTTGAATACCTTTTGAAGGGTAGAAATTTTTTTGTGGTATCGGCAACTCAATTTTCTACTGAAAACTATTGCCTTTTGGAAGGGGCAGCAAAAGTCATTTCTGGCTTATCTGAGATGTCACTTGTAGTGAGCTTCCTTATAAATACTTTGGAAAACCAGTTGAAGTCAGAGGAAGTTTTCTTTCTCTACTATGTAAGGAGTTTGAGGTCATGAGTGGTTGCTTTCTCAACGTGCTTTTTAAAAAAATAAAAATGCCTTCAGTTTGCTGGGAGCAAAAATGCATTTGATCTGAAACCATTCCTAGCATCACACCAAATATTACTGAGCATCCCACAAGCAGCTTATCATTTTATCTATTTGCAACAGCAAACTGAATGCGTTAGGCCAACGGCTTCACATCAGTGAAGCCCAGCGGCCCAGGAAGCTTTGGGGCATAAAATGTCTGACAGTGGGGGGCCTGCAGAGAGCAGCAGTGTGGCTCCATCGGAACTTCCATTTGACAGATTAGGGCCACTGGTTCCCATTGCTCATGGGAAGTTGTCCACATTCTATTCCATTTAGACACCCGGAGCTTCAGGAGGAAAAGCAGGCATCCCATCGCGTCCTGCACCTCCTTTCTCCTGTAATTTTAGGTCATACTTAGAGAAAACAGTTTCATGTGCAGGAGTAAAAACGCCAGTCCCAGGAGATGCTGGACCATTGGCCCAGAGTCCATAAGTCAGTAGTGTCTTTCCTCTTTGGGATGTGATCAGTTACCATGGTAACTGGCAGGCTAGGCTTATTACAGCTTGTTAGTGTTTAAAAGGTGATTTATAAGTGTATGAATAATTGGCAGCTCGTTAACAGGTGTGGCTCCTGTACTCAGCTGTCTTTGGCAATTACCCACAGGATTCAAGAACTGTGCTCCTATCCTCTGCAGCTGCCTGCCCGCCTGCCTGGCTCAGGGAGCCTCAAACTTGGAAATAAGGCAAAGAGGAAACAATCCATTAGTTGGGTGGGTGGAGCAGACCCTGTGACGGATGCTGGTCATTCCTATGCCTTGTCTAGTGTGCAGGGACAGATGGGAGGGAGGACAGGTTGCCCACTTTTAATCTTTCCTTCTGAAAATGTGAGTAGTTTATCTCCCAAACCTTTGTTTCTTGGCAGATTCATTCGGAAGGGAGCCAGACAGTGTTGTTTATACTGGAAGAGCCCCTTATCCAAAAATACTTCCCTGAACCAGCAGTCCCCAAACCTGAAAATACATCAGAATAGTTGTACTGTATTTCATTATTTTCAGCCGTGGGTGTGTACGTGTGAGAGAGAAAGAGAGAGAGAGAGAGACAGAAACAGATAAAGGTGAGTCATTTGGGGTGTTGAGGAGGAATGAGGCTGAGAGAAAAATGGAGTAGTTCAATAATCCCGGCAGCAGCAAACACACAAACTTTGCTGTTTATCATATTTTTTAATAACTGGAGATACGCAGGACAGCATGACAAGATCTAAGAAGACAGAGCTGAGTGTCAGGGACTGCAAGAGTTTGTAGATTGGAGCCCAAATTTTGTCCAATCACAGTTTTGACTGTCTAGACTGAACTTAGATGATTCTGGGTTTGTTTTTTCAAGTTGTAAAGATTTTTCTCAAAATCATTTTTTTACACTGTAAAGCCCTAAATTACTAAGAAGATACATTCATTGAAGAATATTGGGCATTTATCTTTCTGTAAGTAATAGTATAACAGTTATTATTATTACAATACTTTACAAAGAGGTGGGCAACACGTAGCAGGGGTGTCCAACCTGCAGCCCACAGATGCTCAACTGTGGTGTCGTATGTCATGAAAAGTAGACATGGACAGACTTTTTTTTGCTAATTTGCTTTCCCTTGTCTTTGTGTATTTAATGTGTGGTCCAAAACCATGCTTATTCTTCCACCGAGTGGCAGAGAAAAAAACTTTTATAAGGTTGGACATGCCTGCATCATAGAGAATATTTTGTAAATATTTTGTAAAGTTTTGTAGCGACTATTATGTAAGTAAAGATATATTTAGCTACAATTTCCCATTTTCCTTCTGTGTGTGACTTCTGGGGCACTCTGTTTTATGGCTTCAGGGACATGAGAAAAAGAGAGGAAAAAATAGGAAGATAATTGGGTGATGCTACAATGTTTATAAAAGGTAGGGAGAGAGATTTTGGAGAGAGAAAGCCTTTGAAGAGAGGCTAAGGAAAGGGAGAGAACTGGAGGCCACAAAGACGTTCATCTAATTTCTGTAGCTTGTTTCTTTCATATGCAGAGAATCACAGGAGCCTGTAATCAGGGACGGTCAGCCGGTGCTGCTTGATTAGACAGCATTAAAAATAAAGCGAGTGCATCATGCCCAGCTGATGCACTGTTGGCCATTCTGATGGGTCCTGTGGGCCATTCTTTAAACTATAAGAGGTATACAGACCAGCAGTGATGGTGCGAACCTTCAAACCAGAGGTCTGATGACCTGTTCAACTACTTTAACGTGGGTAACAGCATACTTTTTTCCTCCATTCAACTAAATCCCTAATGAAACACCTAACTCAGCAACTCGAAAGCATTCTTCATGTTGCCTGAGCACTACTTTATGAAAATATCTTTATTTTAATAATAGATAGTAGTCTTTAACTCCACACCCTATAAAGTAGGAGGTAATTATTTTTGAGCCCTTTGTCTGCTGTGCTTTTGAACACATTCTGTGCTTCCTCAAGAAAAACACTATACCAAATAATAAATAAAAATAACAAGCACACAATTCTTACCATGTTCCAGGAATTATTCTGAGTACTTTACCTATAATGACTCATTTCATCCTCAAACAATTTTATAAATTTGACATAATTATTACCTTTTTTTTACATTTAAGGTAAGCAGAAATGTTAAGAAAATAACTCGCTAAAGGATGTATCAAGGAACGAGTTAGGGGCTGATTTGGAATTTGAAAATTTAATGCAATAAGTCTTCCTGCCTCTCTCCCTTCCCTTACCAAGTGCACACTGAATGACGGTTTCCTTTCTAATTATGAAGTAAAAAGTTCTAAGAGAGGACAACTCTCACTATATAAACAAAACGAATAGAGTGAGGTACCAAGTCAGACTTTCAGAACTCATCATAAAGTGTCAATGCAAACAAAATTAAAGTAAACTGAATTCCAGTGGTGAATACTTCACAGGACAGAGACCAAAACTGCTCTCCTCTCTGGCTGGTTGGCAGAAAAAGAAAAATTCCCCCTGGACAGACATAAGGAAAAATCATCCAAATCGTTAATAAAGCTTAAAAGAAGCCTGTGTGTGGGCTGCTAAGAAAGACTGAAATTCTGAGCCCCTTGGCTGCAGAGTCAATCTGCCTTCACTCGTCGTCTGTATTGTCTGAATCTTTGCTGAGAGTCCAGGGCACTTTCCCAAAGGCTTGAAGGCAGAAAAGAAAAAGAAGGGATCAATTTCAACTCAGCGTTTCAGCTTCCAAGGGCTGGGGGCAGATAGGAGTTCTGAGAGAGACTGCTCTGAGACATTTCGGGAGGAAAAATGCCTTTGTGGCATGGGAAGTGTTGGAGAGGACTGGAACAGAGCAAAGAGAACTCCCCGTGAACCCAAAGAGATGGCAGCCAGGCTGCACAAGCAGGGTGAGAGCTCTGTGTTTTAAAACGCTAGCACTTGATCAGAGAAGCTTGCCAGAGGTAAGTTCTCATTCCACTTTTAAAATATTTAAAGATTGTAGTCACACGAAAGTTAAGATAAAGTCTATGCACCCATCAACTGCATATATTTAGCTCTTTTTTAGAAATAAATGTTGTACTCTCTACTGTTTTCCTATGCAAAGTATCTATAGCCCATACAAATTATATATAAAAGAAAGAAGAAAGAAAATAAAACTCATGATCAAGAGAGAATATGTGAGAAAAAACAGGCCCAGAGATGGCCCAGATGTTGGAAATATTGCTCAGGGACTTAAAATGTTTATGATAAAAAGTCTTAAGGATTTAATAGAAAAGACAGGTGACAGGAGTAAGGAGATGGGAAATTTTAATGGAAACATAAATGCTACATACATTGAATAAGAAATTCTAATGAAAATTCTAGCAAAAAATGCAATATCACAAATGAGTGTATTGAACTAACTTACCAGCAGACTGTAATAAAAAATAATAGCAAGTATATTTGAAGATAGACTATTAGAAGGCATTTAATCTGAAGCAGAAAGAAAAAAATGTGAAAAAACATAAATCGCTAAAAATGTTTAAGATCTGTAGGACAATATCAAACCCACAATGAGTGAAGAAGAAGAAGATTGCAAATCTGGGGTATAAAAATATATAAATAAATATGGCAGGGAATGATTTAAAAAGATTAAAAGCCATTAACACATGTATCCAAGTTACTCTCTGTACCTTATGCTGGAGATTACACAGTATAACATATCTAGGCACTTAAAACTCAAATTGCTAAAATCAAAGTTAAAGAAAATGATGTAAAAGTAGCCAGTAAAAATAGGGATGTTACATGCAATAGTATAGCAATATGCAGGATGACTGGACAACATATTATTGGACAATATAATAACATAGTTAAATGTTAAGAAAAATAAAGCTAGCGTGATCTGTCTATCTATTTCTTTCAAAAAGGAAGATAAAGAATATCATTTTCAGAGAGACTTAAACTGAAGAATTTTGCCTCCAGCAAATTATAAGATATGCTAAAAGTTCTTTAGGTTGAGCAAAAATAATACCAAATAAAACCCAAAATATGTAGAAATGAATTCAAGGCACAAAAATGGGTAAATTCTGGGAAAATTCAAACAAAACCCCTTTACTCTGTATCTGTGTTTTTATGTGTCATTTTCTACCTCTTAAAGACAACAGAATATATATCTGAAAGAGAAATAACAACTTGTTGAATGCATACATATTGTATGAATGACTATTAGAATATGTAGAATTAAAATATGAGAAATAAGATGCACAAAACAGGAAGAGGAGACAATCCATTTGAAAAACCTACAGATAATATCCTACTTAATTTTGAGAATCTAGATATTTTCTTGCTAAGTATAGGACCAAGGAAAAGATGTTCTCACCACTGCTTTTCAATAACATACTGAAAATCCTAGCTAAAGCAATAAGAAAAGAAAAAGAAATAAAATGTCTACAGATTGAGAAGGAATAAGTAAAATTGTTGTCTTTATTTACAGATAACATAATTGTCTATGTAGAAAATCCAAAAGAATCAAGGAAAATAACTCTAGGAATTAATAAGTGATTATAGCAACACTGCAGAATACAAGGGTAATGTACAAAAGTTAGTCACTTTCCAATAGTTCAGCAAAGAACATGTGGAATTTGGATTTTGTAAGTTAGTTATATTGGTACTCCTCGAAATAAAAATTTAGGTATAAGTTTAAAACTTACATAAGATTTAATGAGGAAAAGTATGGAATTGAATGAAACATGTCAAAGAAGATCAAGTAAATGGAGAGATTCAATGTTCATTGACAGGAATACTCAATATTGATATCAATTCTTCCCAACCTAGTATATGGATTGAACACAATCTCAATAACAATTTTAGTAAGTTATTTTGTGGATACTGACAATTGATTCTAAGGTCTATATCGAGTCCAAAAACCCAGAAAACCAAGTCAACAATAAAAGAAAAAAGCTGGAGCATTGACCTTACTGGAGTTCAAAACTTACCAAAAAGCTGTGACAATCGATACAATGTAATAATGGTGGAAAATTAAATAAATAAATGAATAAATGGAACAGAAATAAGACCCTAGAAATAGACCCACATGAATACATCAACTGATTTTTTGATAAAGAAACAAAGGCAATTCAATGGTATAAAAATAGTCTTTTCAAGAAAGTGCTACAACACAACACATTTCCTACATTTAAAAAAAAAAAAAGAAAGAAAAATCTAGACACAGATTTTATATCCTTCAAAAAAATTAGTTCAAAATGGATCACAAATCTAAATGTAAAACACAAAACTATAAAATCCCTAGCAAATAACACTGGAGAAAATATAGGTAACTTAAGGTTTGGATGACTTTTGACGTACAACAAAAAGGGCATGATGAATGAGAAAAATAACCAATAAGTTGAATTGATTCAAACTGAAAAGTTCTACTCTGCAAAAGACAATGTTAATAGAATGAGAAGACAAGGTACATATTGGGAGAATATATTTGCAAATGATACATCTAAGAAAGGATTGTTATGTAATATATGCAAAGAACTCTTACAACTTAGCAATACTAAAATAAAGAACCCAATATTAAAAATAGGCCAAGGACCTTAGCAGTAACCTCCCCAAAGAAAATGTACAAATAGAAAGTGCCATATGAAAAGAGGTTCAATATCAGATGCCTTTAGGAAATTGCAAATTAAAACAATGAGATACCACTATTCCTCTATTAACTGAATGGCCAAAATCCAAATCTCTGGCAAGTCCAAATGCTGGTGAGGATATGGAGCTACAAAAATTCTCAATCATTGCTGATGGGAATGCAAAATGATGCCCTCACTATGGAAGATAGTTTGACAGATTCTCACAAATGTAAAACTATTTTTTACCATAGTATTCAGCAATTGTGCTCCCCAGTAGTTACTCAAAGTAATTAAAAAACTAATTTCCACACAAAATCCTTCACACAGATGTTCATGGCAGCTTTATTCATAATTGTCAAAAGCTTAGAAACAATCAAGATGTCCTTAGGTAGATGAATGGATAAATAAACTGTGGTACATCTAGACAATGGAATATCATTTGGTATCAAAAAGAAATGGGCTCTCATATGAAAGCTATAAATTAGCTTCATATTAGGGCTGAGTACATTGGATACTTTTTCTTCCATTCTTGAGATACTTTGCTAACGAAACTTATTAAAGGTAGAGTATTAATGTCTTTATATAGTGATCAAGGAAATGCCATGAAGGATATCTGTAACAGTATGATCAAAATATTTCTGAATGTATATGAATCGTGCCCTGTGATTGCACCAATGTACATAA
>CAUYON010059316.1:0-24839 GCA_963573935.1 Arctocebus calabarensis | reverse complement strand
GACAGAGCCTCAAGCTGTCACCCTGGATAGAGTGCAGTGGCATCACAGCTCACAGCAACCTCCAATTCCTGGGCTCAAGCGAGTCTCCTGCCTCCGCCTCCCAAGTAGCTGGGACTACAGGCACCCGCCACAACGCCCGGCCATTTTTTTGTTGCATCTGTCATTGTTGTTTGGCGACTGGGCTGGATTTGAACCCACCAGCTCAGGTGTACGTGGCTGGCCCCTTAGCCCGTTGAGCCACAGGTGCCGAGCCCAGTTGACAGTTTTTTAAAAATCTCTGGTCAAGTCTTCTCTTGATTTCTAATGATTCTATAATATATAAAACCCAACTTAAGGATACGTGTCACATAATCTACCAGTTCTTCCATTTTACTGGACATCTACCCCTTAGCGCTGCCAGCATCCTGCTCCAGTAGGTCCTGGTTGCCTCTGGGCCATCTGTGGCTGTGGCCGAGCCTGGGGCAGGCTTCCCAGCCCTGCTCACGACCTCCTCCACTTCCCTCCATCTGCTGTGGAGACTGGAGAAGCTATCTCTTCTCTCCCCCAGCTTCTCTGTAAACCTGGCAGCAGATAATGTGGGCAGGGAAGGAAGCTGAGTTCAGGCAAAATTTTTGCTTTACTGATGAAAGGAACAAGTGAGCCCTTAGGTGGGGCACCCCTTTCCACCTGGCTGGCCCACAGGCCTGGTACCAGGACTTGCGGCACCCATTTCTGCGATCAGGACAGATGGGTATGTGGGCTGGCAGCCATACCTGCAGCTGGTCTTGCTCTAGACCTTTTTGTGTGTGTGACATGAGTCAGTACATTTGGTTTTTCCTTAGGCCAGTTTGGGTTGGATTTTATACTCCTTATAATGAAAAAGTCCAAATGAAAGCAAAACCCATTTGCCAACCCTGAATAGGTAATGGAGAGTGTGGTTTGTGGTCAAGAGTCTTAAGAGGTGGTAGTTTCAGAAAATGGGTTTAATGATGGTGATGTGATTGGTTTGTAGACAGAGAATCCTTTCCCTGTTTTGATTGTGGTTTCTTCTACCATGTTCTTTTTATAGTTTTATTGTGATTGCATGAAGTACTGGTGGAGACAATAGGAGGGCAGGGGCTTTGGTGGCAGATATGATTAGGCTATTGCTGGACCTTAATGTGACTTTTCTCAAAAAGGCTTTACTTTATAATTCAAATGGTAACATGGTACTAAATTATGCTTTAGTACTTGTAAATAATTCATTTCCATAATTTAATATTCCTAGGATTCTGAATTGCTGCTCTTAATAAAGAACAAAATTCCTCTCCCCAAATTGCTCATGATAAAAACTTCAAGTTACTGATCAGGTTGTTGGTCTGCTGTTTTCTTCCTACTTATAGCTTTTTCTGGATTAATTAATTATTCAGGCTATTTTGATGACTTACATACAGAAAGAGAGTCCCGAGAGGTGGGTTTCTGGTGCAAATCATGGACAATTAAATGGGAATTTTGGAAAAAGTTATTTTTGAGGGACAGACATCTCTGACTGGCTTCAGCAGCTGACTCAGCCAGGCTCTGTATTCTGTTTGACCCCCAGGCAGAACACACATTCTGTCAATTACTTTGTCAACCCCACACCAAAGGGAAGCTTTGGAGAAACATTTCCTGTTTTATTTTAGTTATGACGTCAATGAGGTGAACACAGGAAGTGTGAGAATTAGGTTGGAGAAAGTAGACATTCTTGGAGTGCTGTGTTTTGTGTGGGCCTTGTTATTGAACTGATTCACTCTGCTCTTTGGGTATCTTTCTGTGTTTCCATAACACTGGGGTTGTGGGCTGCATCTTGTTACTATGCTTTCTTGTTTGGTACTTCTACTAATGGCTTGGCCCCATGTGTTCTCTACACTCATGTTCTTCCCTCAGAAAAAAATGCTGTTCACATCATCCTTGGCCTTGGATGAACCTTAAGCCCCTTTAGGGCCCTGCCTGAGCCTTTGCTTCTGCTCAGGGAATTAATTACTGCCCTGTTGCACTGCTGTTTATGGTTTTAGTTGGGGCTCATTTCATTTTGCCCTGTGGATGTTAGTTGGGCATGCCTGTAACCTTCACTAAAGAAACCTCTCCATGCTTGATAAATCTTTTCACTTAACTAGTTAGTGCAAGTTGTTCTGTTCAGCATTTCTTTCTTTCTTTTTTTTTTTTTTTTTTGAGACAGAGCCTCAAGCTATCACCCTGGGTAGAGTGCCAGTGCCATGGCATCACAGCTCACAGCAACCTCCAATTCCTAGACTCAAGCGAGTCTCTGCCTCCAAGAGAAGGGGGCAGGGTCTATATCATGAGACATAGATCAAGAGCTGTTTGTTTGCTCTGTGACCTTGATGAAGTCACTGAGCCTCTTATATAGCTTTCTTCTTCTGTGGTTACCTCAGGGATGTGGTGAATATTGGTGCCACTACATGCAACTGCTCAGGTCCTTAGCTGATTATCATTACTCATTGTTAGTAAACTGCCCATTTTACTGCTTTGAATTTGCCATAAGTTAAACTGTAACCTTCCGAGACCACTAGAAATTGAGGGCATATTGCACCTGTAGTCACCAGTGTTATAAAAGTGTTTGTCCTGTATTTCCCACTAATGATGATGTTGGTCTTGACATGCCGAGTTTAGGGAATTTCAGAAACAAGTCAGTCTAGTGCCTTCATTGTCCTTTTGCCAGTCTCTGGCCCCATTTTTTTTCACAGCAAAATGTGAAACTTCCTCCTCCCTCCCTCCCTGTGTCTGCTAACCCCTACTGTTAAGCCAGGGGTCGTGCTAGGTCCTGGGGCTGAGTGAGACACTCTGCCTGCCGTTCAGAATGTCCAGAAATTAGCATGTCTGTGACAGATTTCATCAGGGGAGTTGCAGAACCATTAATAAGCAGACATTCAGGTTCTAGTGCCAAGTTGTTCACACTTTATAATTGTTTACTGTATGATCAGAAAAACTGTTCTGGTTATTTATGGTTTAACAAATGAGTTGTGTTTCAAATTAAGGAACTGAGCTCAGTGGAAAGAGTGCTGAGCTAGAAGTCGGGAGAGTTGAGGTCCTAACCCTGGGACTCCCGAAGGCTTTTCAGTTTCTTGGGGCTTGGTTTCCATTTTCTTTTCCTTTTTTTCTTTTTTAAGTTAAAGACTTTATTTTTTTTAAGAGCACCTTTTGGTGCACAGCAAATTTGAGAGGAAGGTCCAGAGATCCCCCGTATACCTTCTATTTCCATGCATTTGCCTCCACTGTCATCAACTTTCCCCAGTGGAGCGGTGCATTTGTTACGTCTGATGAACTCACTGTGTCACAGCACTGTCACCCAAAGTCCATCATTCACAATGGGGCTCACTCCTGGTGTTGTGCATTCTGTGGGTTTGGACAAATGTATAATGACATGTATCCCCCCTTGTAGGAAAATACAGGATATTTTCACTTTCCTAAGAATCCCCCATCTTCTCCTACATATTTTTCCTCCCTCTCTCCAAGCCCCTGGTAGCCACTGATCTTTTTGCTGTTTCCATAGTTCTGCCCTTCCTTTTCCAGAATGTTCTGCAGTTTAAATCATATGATATATAGCCTTTTCATACCAACTTTTTTCACTTTGTAATATACATTTAAGTTTCCTTTATGTCTTTTTGTGCCTTGATAGTTCATTTCCTTTTAGTACTGAGTAACATTCCATTGTCTGTATGTACCAAAGTTTATCTGTTCATCTACAGAAGGACACCTCAGTTGCTTCCAAGTTTTGGCAAGTGTGAATAAAGCTGCTATAAATATCTGTGTGCAGGTTTTTGTGTGGACATAAATTTTCAGCTCTTTTGGGTAGATACCAAGGAGCACGATTGTTGGTAAGAGTATGCTTTGCTCAACAAGAAACTGCCAAACTGTCCTCCCAAGTGGCTGTGCCATTTTGCCTTCCCAGCAGCAAAGCATGAAGGCTCTTGTCGTTCCACACCCTCGCCGGCATTTGCTGTCTGTCAGTGTTCTGGATATTGGCCATTTTAATGGGTGTGCAGTGGTGTCACATTGTTGCTTCCCTTGTTCTTCTGTGGCTGTGAGAATGAAGAACTCTCTCAAGGCTCTTCCTATGCTCACAGCCTATGGGTCCAAGGCCTTGGGCCTACTTTCTCATTAGTTTTCTCTCCATGTGTCTCCCAGGAAGGGGTGGACGTTGTTCACCCTTGTTTATTGATGGTACTGCTGAGGTATGGAGTGGTCAGCTGGCTGAGGTATGGCTTTGATCCTGCAAAATAAGTCCAGCATGACCTGTGTGCGTCTTGGCCTCTCTCCAAAGAGGAGAAGACATTTTAAGGCTTGTCAAGTAATAAAGGAGAGTGAATAAAAATTTGTGAGAAAGTTTCCCTTCCCCAGGCTTTTTCAACCTGGGTTCTGCAAGAGATATGAGCTCTCATGGCCGGACAAGAGTGTTGTCTGCACTGAATTAACTTCTGTCCCGGGCCTCAAGAGTAGTAGTGGCCATGTAACATGCTTGGGAGAGTTGAGAAAACTCCCTCCAACCATTTTCCTGTGCTCTGTGGTTCAGATGAAGAGTTCTGGCTAAGAAAGACTACGAGACAAAGTAGCATCCTTTGGAGTAATTGCATGAAGATTCTGTATTTATTTTTTCATGTATCTTTTAAATAAGTATTGATGGAGTGAGGTTGTTTGCCGTGTGTAATATGTATATGTCCCTTTCCCTACATTAGTAGTTTTCAAAGTTTCCTTTGTATTTCGGCTCCGAATTTATGCTTAGGAACATAAAACTACTGTAAGGATGCTTTGGACCAAAACTAAATTAGCAGCAAACAGACAGCAGACTTCTTGTTTCTGGAAGGAAAAGGTGCTTGCTGGTTGCCCATCCGTCTGTCCATTACATATATCCTGATTGAGGTCACTACGTGATGGACACCAGGCTTGTCAGGGGCAACGCAGGGCAGAATGGTTTGTAAGCCAAGAGGCTACTGTGCACTGTAGGTGATGCTCTGCTCAGAGAAGGCATGGCGCTGTGCCTAGCTGTGGAAGCCGAGTAGTAGGACTCACACAGATGGAGCTTCTCTTCCTGTTTGCATGTTGTGTGTGTGTGTGTGTGTGTGTGTGTATTAGAGAGAGACGGGGCAAGGAGGTAGAATTCCTTTGGCCTTTGGGGAATTACCTGTGGTTGGTTTGGTGGACAGGAACACTGTGAAGGGGTAGGAGGAGCGGAAGGAGCTAGGCTGGAGAGGAGGGTGGACAGGCAGTGGGAGCGTATAGGGCCAGCCTGCCGGGCACGGAGCTGTGGCTCTCTCAGTACTGAGCACAGTTGCCAAAGAGGCCAGATTATAGGGAGGCATGCCCCAGAGGGCCTGTCAAAGGGCACCATAACAGAGAGCGGCGTGGTGTCAGACGTAGCACAGCAACCATGCCCACTATGGAGCAGGGAGCCCTCCTGCATGACTAAGGCACATGTTTGGAGAAAGGGGGGACTTCACTGAGCACGCGGTGTGAGTTGGGTGGAGAGAAGAGGGTGACGTAGGAAATGAATCTTAGGCAGTTGATCCAAATGGTTATAAAGCTAGGTGGGGGCATACATTTGCTATTCCTTTTCCACCCAGAATTATTAAATGTGCTCTGTTGAACTATTCTCATTTGAAATAGCGCACAGCATTAGGTTGTGGGTTAGTGGATGTAGGTTTTGAGAAAGATTAGTCCAGACAATGATTAAGATAGAAAAAGTTTATTTTATTTTTCTAGAAGGAAAAGGGCCAACACGGTGAAAGAGAGGGAGATGGGGTTGGCAGAGAGGACTGGGTGCTCAGCTTTTTGTGAAGGGAGTGAAGGTTTGTGGCCACCTCTGCATTCTCCCCTTTCTTAGGGGGAGGTGATGACAGAAGCAGCGGTGGGAGGGCAGAGTCCAAGAGTTGGCTCCTCTGCCTTTCCTGGGAGATGGGCTCGTCACTGTTCACTACGGTCTAGATTGGTTAGCAGAACCATGACCTGATCCAGAAGCCCAGTCTCGGGAGGACGCAGCAGGAAGGAAGGCAGCTCCCCAGCCCCCTGTGGTCTGTCCAGGAACTCTTTGAGGGTGTAAAGCAGACTCTCAAAAGCAGTTTTAAAGAGAAAGATTTTGATTTCCTTCCTGTCTGCTTAGCTTTTTTCAAATGTTGTGAAAACAGAGCCTCCGCAGGGCGTCTGTCAGCAAGAGAGGACGAGAGAGAGAGAGAGAGAGAGAGAGAGAGAGAGAGAGAGAGAGAACTCAGATGATCTATCTGCGCCCTCACTGAGAATCCATGAGTTGGATAATCTTTGTTACTGATCTTTTCCTGTTAATTTTGGCAAGTCGGTCCTTTCACTGTGCTGAGTGCTGACTGTGTGCCAGCTGATCTTCTGTGTGTTCCTGTGTAATCCTCGAGATGACTTCATGAAGAAACCAGCTGACCATGGTGGAGCTGCTGTCCGAAGCCATGGCCCGTCCTCTCTCTATGTGCCCTGATAGGAAGCCCCGGCTGCCCCCAGCCTTCTTCCCTGACTCCCCGCATAGGGACAGGGAGTCCGGCCTCCCTCCTTCAACCTGGGCAGTGAGTGGTAAACCACCTGACATCCAAATCTGCTGCCAAAGCAGCTGACAGAAACCTGGCATGTTAGTGTCATCCAGAGAGAGCCTTTAGGAGTACAGCACTGGAGGAAAATTGTAAACGGTGATGATCTAGTTAAGGAAAAAGGGAAAGATTGGTGGGAAGTGGACATGGAAAGTTGACCAGTGGCTTTAAAGGCTGGTTTTTGTAGGTTTCATCTTTGTGTATTAAATCCTTTGATTTTAGTCTTTTTATTTAATCCTTTCATCTATCCCTTGAGGATAAATATCCATTTAAAATGGAAATTCTATAAAAAGAAATAATAATTAATTATTTAGAAAATGATGAAAATTCTTTTAAGGCCTCATTTTAAAGTTTTTGCTCCAAGACATTATGTAGAAAGCCTTATATTCTCGGACAACCGTTTACAGTCAAGGTCTTGTCCCAGCAGCTCCCCTCTTTTAGCCGTCATGTCACCTGGCACAGGGCCATGGTGTCTGAGGTTGCCTGTGCTTTCTGAGCCTTCTGTATGACTGGGTTCCTTTGCATTTTGGTTGGAATTAGTATTTAAAGAGCAACTTAAAATAAGTCTACTCTGGCAGGTATGGGATGGGGTCAGTAGAGTTGCTGGGAAGCCGATGTGGTGGGAGAAGGAAGTAATGGTTGGGTAGCTGGGCTAGGAGGGTGGGGACCTGCAGGGGTAGTCACCCCCACAGAGTGTAGCTATGGGTTGGTAGGTTCCTTGACAGGGACCTCTGACTATTTATGTGACCTTGTGCATGACATTGAGTCTCCCTGAGCCTCTTTCATCATTTGTGGAATAGGCATAATGATCCTTCCCCTAGGTCCTTTCTAAGACAGGTGTAGGAATCAAATAAAGGTCTTTAGATAGCCCCTGGTAAATTCGTTATCAGTCTGTCGTTCCTTACCTTCTGCTCTTCCTTCAAGCTCAGAGCACTTTGTCACTGTTTCTATCACTTGAGTAAAATGGTTACGAGGGCCTGGCAGGTATAGAAATGATTGAAGTAGGTGGAGTGGGTGGGGGCCATGGTACACACCTGTCACTTACTTGAAACCCAGTCTTGCTTTAATGGAAGAAAACCTTTCCTAATATTAGGATATATGCCTAAGGTGGATGAGTTTATGAGAACTCATGTTTGTGGAACAGGTGAATGAAGCTGAACATATATGTATAGTCATATACACATATGTTTTTCTATTTTTTTTTTTTTTTGAGACAGAGCCTCAAGTTGTCACCCTGGATAGAGTGTGGTGGCACCACAGCTCACAGCAACCTCCAATTCCTGGGCTTAAGCGAGTTTCCTGCCTCTGCCTCCCAAGTAGCTGGGACTACAAGCGCCTGCCACAATGCCCGGCCATTTTTTTTTTTTTTAGTTTGCAGCTGTCATTGTTGTTTGGCGGGCCCGGGCTGGATTCGAACCCACCAGCTCAGGTGTATGTGGCTGACACCTTAGCCCGTTGAGCCACAGGCGCCGAGCCTACACATATGTTTTATTAGTAACTGCAGGGCTGGTGTTGACTGGGTGCATTCTAGGTTGGCTCTGCTGGCTATTAAAATACCCTTGGTAATTTGACCCTGTCCAGCCCCACACCTCTACCCTTGTGCCCGGTCCACCCCTGTGATCCTCTGGATATACCCAGCAGCCAGCAGTTGAGAAGGGCTGCCCAGCTTTGGAGCAAACACTGTCCATGATAGAGGCCAGAGATCTGTTCATTGTTAAATATGTTGACTGTCACCTCTGTGTACAGATCTGTTATTTTCATATATATAGCTAGATATTGGAAGAGGGTTTTTACTTGGTAAATGACATTTCAGCTGTTGAAGTAATAATTATTCTCAAATACAGTAGGCTCATTAAAATGTAGCTTATCTACTTGAAGTTAGAACAAAACAGCTTAATAAAAATTCATTTTAAAGCAATTAAAAGCCAATAACTTGAAAGGATTAATTTATTCAACAGACATTTATTGATCACCTGCTCTGTGCTTAGAGAAATAATGCAGGCTTGCTCCTGCTTTTGGTACTTGCAGCTCTGTGTATATGCTATTGTTCCTGTTTTATCGGTTCTGGGATGTGAAAAACACCCCCCAGGTGACACAGATCATGAGTAACAGAGACAGGGTTGGAGGCCAGGTAGAAGGCTCCAAAGCCTCTGCCATGACCTTTGCCTCTCTCCCACGTGATGTGTCAAAGGCAAAGCCTAGTACAACAGAAATGCCACTTTCCTCTTTCCTTGTCTTTCCAGTGGGGAAGGTTTATATGTAAACATGAACAGTCCCCACAATTGCATGTTATTTTTTAAAAAGACAAAAACCTTTTCTTGTTTTCCTTCTCTGGAACCCTTAGCTGAAAAGGTCTGAAAAAGCAGGCAAAGAGGGTAACAAATTCATGTGCTAACATGGGCTTGAGAATGAGACATGGCATATTTTTTGCTGCTGTTTTGACCTTGAGGTTCAAGTGCTACCTGCCCAGATTCAAGAGAGAGATTCCTCCCTTTCCTGGCACTCGCAGTCCTTAGATGGGAAACCTCGGAGCTGCTGGAGTCACTTCATGGTTTCCCTTTACCTGTAGGTGTTTGCAGCTGGGTGCTGCAAGGGGCAGATGTGTTAAAAAAAACACTTTAAACAGCCCAGTGCAGTCATAGAAAATGGTTCCAGAACTGAAACAGCAGAATTAATGAGCTAGGATTGATCTGCTTTCCTGAGACCAGGGAGAAACCAGGGCAAAGAGGGCCCTACAGGCTGTGCTGGGCAGCACTGGCTTGTGTGTGACTGCTGGTGGGCTTCTCTGTGCCCATGTGGAGGGGTCATGGCGTCACTAGTTTGCCCCTCTGTGTCTAGTGACATTGTAAGAACTGCTTCCATTTCATTATGAACGAGTGATGTGGGGTGCATTTAGTTAAAAAGATAAAGACTGCCAAGGTAATTACATATCATTTTGAAAAAAATTAGAAAATAATCCTCTGCTCTTCCATATACCAGGGACTGCCATTTTAATATTTTGTGTTCATCCTTATAATATTTATTGATACATTTTGAGAAACATATAGTTATGTTATAAATACACATATAGTTATGTGTTCTGCTGGTTTGAGGTGACTTCATTACAAAAAGACTTTCAAGGGATTGAAACTATCTCCACCCCCCCAAATGAATTTTAACTTTTTCTTTTGCTTATAAAAATAATATATGGTATAGATTAAAAAAATCAAACTATATTGAAAACCCTTCATTTCTTTATGATTCAAAAGGCTACTGCCACCTTTATTTTTGTCTTCTCCATGCCTTTTCCTACATGATTGGATAAGCTTTTGTCTGTAGTGTTTCTCTTATAAGAAGTGGGATTTTGTTCTGAGGGAGGGGTTATGGCCAGATCAGTTGCTGACATTTCAGAGACGCCTTTATAAATAGCCCGGGTGTCCCAGTCCAGCAGGCTGCACTGTTCCGCAGCCTCCGTCCCAACATGAGGATTTGGAACATCTTCAAAGCCATCATTCTCGGCATGGACAAAGCCACGAGGTCTGCGGGAGGAAGACAGAGGAGCAGGGGCGCTGGGAGCCGGCTTGCTTTGATTCTGGAGCATCACAAGTTACACTCAAGGAATGTGGACGTTTTAATAGTATTCTACTTCTCTTTTCTCTTGGGAGGGCTGTGTCTGGTTAAAATGCCTTCTTCAGAGAACTGGAGGAGAAGAATTGCTGACAGAAAGCATGACGTGTCAGATCCTCGTGTATTTTTTCCTACCCTATTTATGGAGTCTTATCAGTTGGTTCTATAAGTTAACAGTGAGAGGAGTTAATTTTCTCATTTATTACTTACTGCCTTACACGGTGCTAATTCATTATGGTTTGCGCATCTCAAATGTTTTTATGTTTAAAAGTATATGTATAATTGTATGATATTGATTCCATTTATATGATATATTGATTTTATTTATGAGAAATATCCAGAGTAGATAAATGGATAGAGGCAGAAAGTAGATTAATGTTTTCCTGGGACTGGGAGTGTTGAGGGAAAGTGAGAGGTCACTTGCAAGGAGCGAGGAGTTTCATTTTGGGATGATGAAAATGTTCTAAAATCAAATGTTATTGTTGTGCAACTCTGAATACACTGAAAACAATTGTACACTTGAAATCAATGAATTTTATGGTTGTGAATTATCTATCACTAAAGCTGTCAGATAAAATATATGTGAATATATGCATGTCCACTACAGTGCTAAACAAGCAATTAATAACCCATTGGAAGGGCAGATCCCTTAAATAGAGAACACACCCACACACAAATGATGCTTTACCCATAAGAATGAGTAGAGACTCAGGCATCTGAAGATTATTTTTCATGTTTTTGAGCAGGAGTAGAGGGCTACTCAATTTTTCATGTTTTTGAGCAGGAGTAGAGAAGCAGAGTAGGCTGACTCACAAGATGGTTAAATTGTCAGGGATTTTACGAGCTAGTTAATATCAAGTTGGTAGCTTGAAATTGGCACCGGGTGGGTGTGTTTACACCATAGAAATCCACAGATGTTGCCAGTCAGGGCCTTATTTTTCTCCCAGAGAGCCAGTAAAACCATTTCCCATCATACCATTGGCTCCAGTCCATTGCACCTTGTATCACCTTTGGGCAGCTGTATTAAGAGCTGAGTTTAAAAGAATTGTCTCGATCAAGGGGATCAGGAGGACTGATGGTGGGACTCTGTGAGGCTCTTACATCCCTTCTGTGGGAAGCATCTGGCTACCAGGTTTTTTTAGGGTTGGGAGCTAACCTGAGCTGGTCTCATTCTTTGGGGGAGATGTGCAGCTTTGCTGTGTGGAATGTCTGCTAATAATCAGTGATTGCTTTTGCATGGCCTTTCTACTTTTGAGAAAGAAGAATTTGATACCCAATTCTGGGACCAGATTTGTTAATTAGTGCCACTCTTTCACTAGGAGGCTGCCCTATTGTGAACTGTAGATGAAATTTGCAAGGCGAGTCGTGAAGCTAAGCAACAGATTCCACTTTACTTCTTCGTCTCCTTTAATTAATTTAATTTGATTTAGGCTTAGATGTCTAGAAGTCATTTTTTTCTCCAGACAGGAAATATCTGAATTATTCATATACTTCCCTTTATGAGCTGGGCATACAGGTCCCTTGAGAAATCACTGCTACATATCTTAGCGCTGTTCCCATGTGTTAATTTGTCAACATCTCTCAGTAAGATTAGTAATTAGATAGCCATGCTGGAAATTGTGAAAATACAGGTAATAGAGGTTTTGAAAAACCTTAGTTGATACAAGTGGCTAAAATTTAAACCCATATATAATTCTCTTTATGCCTATATGGGTCAGATTTCTTTCACTGGTTGGTTATTATTTTTTTTTAAAAAAGTGGCTGGATGATCTTAGTGTTTCATTAAAGTTTGCTAATTGGTTTGAGTTTTTTCTTTGTGTAGTGATCATACTGAACTTTTGACATGAAACATTTCTGAGAATGAGTCCTATAAATGGAAATGTATTCATATATTTCTTTTTGATAATGCATATGATAAAATCCAATTAGTACATAGAAAGTAAAAGTTGGTGCTTCATGACAGAGAGAGTCTCTCTAAAAGAAAAAAGATATTTATTTGAGAATAGAGCATTGCAATGGGAATATATGTGCCATGGTAAACTATGCAAGTATTCAGGAAAATAAAGGAAGGCAAATGTTTTTAAAGGAAAAAATGAGGATTATATAATTGTTTTTTAAAGATATTTATCCTGGCTACAAAGGTCAATAAAAGAGTGGTGTAGTTGCTGGGCAGATGTCCTCGCAGAGGTAGTTTTTGTATAAGGTTGTGATGGCCTTTGTGTAAGGCTGTGATTTTTGCAGTCTTCTGTGATAGCTTTTGTTATCAGCCATACAAGTGTGAGAACCCTCTCTCCATGGTCTTCCCTGGCCCTATTCATCAGGGTTTTTCTTTTTATATTAGCAACTCCATTTTCATTTTGACAACTTTTGCATCCTCTCCTCTAGCAATGAGTGAGAGATGCTTTTATATTAACCCAGGGTGATATCTCTGATGTAATGTATTAAGTGCAAAAGGCAGGTTAGACAGTAGTTTGCATAGTACAATCTGATTTAGTATGGAATCAATATCCTCCAATATGGAAGAATTTATACCCTTGACAAAGGTATGTGTTTGTGTGTGCATATAATGAGCAAAGGACGAATAGCCACTGTTTCCTTCCTAATGACCGTAAGGTGCTTCATCCCGGATGTGCACCATGATGTATGTAACCAGTCTATGACAGATGGAGACTCAGGATATTGCAGTTTTAGAGTCTAAACAGCTATGGACTTAGAATATATAACAATATAATTCTATATGGTAATTTGTATAAGTTTCATATTGTTGCTGTACCAAATGACCACCTACTTAGTGGCTTTAAACAACACAAAGTTATCTTCTAACGGTTCTGGAGGTCAGAAGTCCAAAATCAGCCAGCCATGGTGGCTCACACCTGTAATCTTAACACTGTTTGGGAGGCCAGAGTTGGTGGATTGGTTGACCTCAGGAATTGGAGACCACCCTGAGCAACAACAATGCCCCATCTCTATTAGAAATAGAAAAACTATCTGGGCATTGTGGTGGGCACATGTAGTCCCAGCCACTTGGGAAGCTGAGGCAAGGGGATGGCCTGAGCCCAAGAGATTGATATTGCTATGAGCTGGGCTGATGCCATGGTACTCTGCCCAGGGTGACAGAGTGAGACTCTGTCTTAAAAAAAGAAATCTTGAGACAGTCTCAGTGGGCTCAAATCAAGGTAGCTGCTGGAATGTGTTTCTTCTGGAGGCTTTGCAGAGAATGTGCTTCTGTGCCTTTTGCCGTTCCTAGAGGCTGCCCACATTCCTTGGCTCTTGGCCTCCATCCATCTGGCAGTTACATCACTCCAGTCAGTGTTTCCATTGTTACTTCTCCTTCTCTGGCCCTCCTGCCTCCATGTTTCTCTTATGAAGATCATGTTGGTCTACCTGGATAATACAGGGTAATCCCTCCATCTCAGGATCCTTAACTTAATCATACTTTCAAAGTCCCTTTTGCTTTGTAAGGCAGTATAGTCATAGGATCTGGGGATTAGCACATAGACATTTTCGAGGAGTGTTATTTGGGCACCCAGCACTAGGTCCTAGGATACAGAAATGAATGGTTTAGTTTTCTATTTTTCAGGGGGAGACGATGACTCCTGAAAGAACGTGGGGTGTGGGAGGATCTGTAGGTTATTCGTAGTGGCTGAGCTTTAGGGAAAAGGTGGGAGGCAGCTAGAAAGGAAGGTGGAGGGTAAATCAGAGCCAGGCCGACCAGTGCTTGTTCAAGCTCATAAAATGGAACTGTGTCCTGTTGATCTAGGCTTCTCACCCTGGGGAAGGCTGTCAGAGATTCCTGTATCACTTGGCCTTGTATGTAAAATGTTAGGTACGTGTGCATTTTCCTGTGGAGAGGGTTCATGCTGTTTATCAGATAATGAGGAGATTTATAAACCAAAAGTTCATTGACACATAAGTAAGGAAATGACGTGATTAAGTTTGTACCTTGGAACGTTTGATTAGATTTCATTAAATTCTAAGACCTTGGCACACTGGCCCTGATTGGGGATTTGGGGGTAGTTGAGTACAGCTCCATTAATGGAGGGAGCAAAGATGATGAGGGCCGGGAAGGCAGTGGGGGCAGAGCAGTGGGACCGGGTTTAGGGTGTACTGGGGTTGAGGTAGAATTGACAAAACTAGAATGCCTCCATGGACAAGCAGGGTAGTGGATAGTTGACCAGAGTTCTGGGTAGATGAAGGCCCTATTTAAGGACCTGGGGAAAATAGGATGTGGAGCTGGTGTAGGGATGTGGAGGGAGAGGGTAAATTCTGTTTTGTACATATTCATATTACAGGGCCCTGGGATATTCAAATGGAGGTAAGTGTCCACAGTATATGGTCATAGCAATTTCCAGAGTACAGCGGTACAAAAATTGATGAGCTGTCTCTCTATATTTTTGTTTTTACCTAATACCCTCCACTCTATTCCTCTACCGTAAAGCTGCTAAACTCTTAAAGTGAGCAATATTTTTGAGGCAGAAATATCAATAGCTAATACATTTTTCATATTTTTCATAATTTATAAGATACTTTTTACAAAGCGAATCCTATTTTATCTTTACAGCCATGTGGTGAGATGGGTAACTGTAACTGACATGTGAGGATGATGATGATGATAATAAATAATAGTTATAGATTGAACATTTATCATGCCAGGCTAGGCATTTATTAGTTGAATTCATCTTCCCAATGGTGCTATACGACGGCTACTTTATTATCTCATTTTACAGATAAGGCAGCCAGGGTCCAGAGAGGTTGAGTAACTTGCTCTAAGTCACACAGCAAGTGAGGGTGGAGCTAGGCTTTGAACTCACTTGGCCTGTACTCATGCTGATCAACCCCATTTTGTGTGTTTCTTCTTCTCTGCCACTCTTTCCGGTTAGGTGAGGAGCTGAGTAAGGGAGGTTAGTTATGGTATTTCATAACCAGTGGTGAGAAGAAAGAGATCCCGGGGTAGGGAGCAGTGTCAGCAAGGAGCAGAGTGTCTGCAAGATGATAGGGGCTGCACTGGTCTCCATCCATGACCAGAGGAGTTGGTTTGGGGCAGAGAGATATGCAGACACAGGAGAGGAAGTGTGGATCCAAAGTAGTTTGGGAAGCAGTAGTAGTGATTGGTCCTAGAGACTGTAGGAGCCAGGAGTTGGGGAGGGACTGGGGGGAGGGTCTGCTTACTGAGGGAGCAGGTTGGTCTGCCTTAGAGGGTATCTGTACTCCTGAGAATAATTTAGTACCTTTGAGCCTGTACAACTAGCTGGCATTCAGATGCCGAGGATTCTGAAATGCCAGCAGCATTCCCAGCATTTGGGAACCTGAGTGTAGGTCTTTGCATTATTTCCTGTTAGCTTTTGTTGAGGCTGGTGAGGAAGGATGGAGAAGGGATGCGGTCCTCAGCCCCAGCTACAGACAGGCTGCATAGAGCACACAGTCTGTATCCAGAGGCTGCCTTTGAAAGCAGCCTGGTGTGCAGGGGCGGGGCTTCCTCAGGTCAGGAGCCCTGTGAAGACACCCTGCAATAGGAAGAAGAGGGCAGTGCCTAGAAGAAATTGGAATGAGCCAGAATATCACCCATGGGTATTTTGCTTATGCAAGCACTTATGTGGTGTTGGTTTCAAAGGCCTGTAGACTGAGGACTTTCATGGCAGGTAATTGGCTCTTTATGCAAAGGTTTCCAGTTACAAGTGGGGAGCAGGTGGTCTCAGATTCCAGCTGAACTCAGTGAAAAGGCCAAGCTTTTGGTGTTGTGATATCGAAGCTCCCTGCCCCCTTTACCAGTCTTCTCAGCACTTACCCAAAGCTCATTAATGTGCCTTTCCTCCCTTTATGTGTCCTTTGCTGCTGTTACCCTCAGCCATTGGATTGTAGCAGCTCTTGGCCAGTTTGGTGAATGTCACCAGTCCTGTTTTCTTTTGTTACTGGTAAGTGTGCCTGATCCTGGTTTTCCAGTGGTCGGCTCCCTTGGTGTGGCTGTCATGGAGGAGAAAGGGTCACATCAAGGAAAGATCACTCAAGAGAGAGTGGGGAAGCCCAAATCTTGCCCAGCTCTGCTGGCTCCCCACTCTGGATCGGGCCGATGGAAACACAAGAGAGCCATATGCTTCTAGCCATGGGGATTGCCCAACTCCTGTTGGAGATGTTGCAATATCTCTTCAGTGACCTTGAGAGAGGGATTGTGAAATTCTCAATATCTTGAAGTAAAAATTTAAGCCCTTATCAAAAAAGATAGGTACTGTTTACTCTATTAGAAGGTAGAATTGTGAAATTAAACACTAACAAGATGTTCCAAACCTACCCCAGGGTGGCAAATTGCCGTCTTGAGAGAAGCCATGTGTACCGAAGACCCAATATTCCAGCCACTAATGGCTGCGTAACAGATCACCCCAAAACATAGTGGCTTAAAACAACAGTCATCACTGGTATCCTTCATGGTTTCTGAGGGTCAGGGATTTGAGAGCAGCTCATCTGGGTGGTTCTGCCCTGGGGTCTCTCATGAAGGGTGCATTTGGGGGATTGCTATGGTTGGGGTCATCACAAAGGTTTCTTTATTCACATGTCTGGTGCCTGGTCAGGAGACCCCTGAACAGCTGGGGGCTGGAACAGATGGGGCTCTTTGTACATCTCTTTGTGGTCTTGCCACACCATCTCTCCACGTGTTAGCTTTAGGTTTGCCAGGTTTCATGAAATAGCTCCAGACTCTGAAGGTATATGTCCCAAGAGAGAAGCAGGTGGAAGCTGATTTGCCTTGCATGGCCTAGCCTTGGAAGTTGGGCTGCATCATTTTGCCATATTCTCTTGGTCAAAGGAATTGTAAAGTTCTGCCTGAGTATAGGGGAAGGGAACTAGACCTACCTCGCAGTAGCAGAATGTTGTTGTGACATTGTGGGGGGTGCATATGGAATGGGAAAGATGTCAGTGTAGCTATGTCTGAAAAGACAATCTGCCATACCCTGGGATGAGGAACTCCTTTGGAACTGACCTGTAACAGCTGAGGAGCTTTGGAACTAGAGTGTTAGAGAATCTTCACTAGGAATGCGGTTTCTTTCTTCCACCTGGAGGTGATTAGAAATGAAAGCAAAAGGAAAAGTATAGGGGGGCAGCTGGGGCACCTGACTTGTGTTCCTTCTTCTCCATGTGACAGGAGGATAGACCCAGGCCTAGAAATACTTGGTACCCTGTGTCTGGGAGAGGGACCTTGTGACTAAGGTGGGAATGAATCTCCAGAGGGAAAAAGCAGCCCAGGAACACCTGAGCAGGCCTCACGAGGGGTTGATATTCGCCTTGAAGACGAACTTTTGGTCCTTCTAGTGCCAGCATATCCTGGCCTGGGACAAACGACTCTTCTCTTCCTTTAGTCCCCTGGGCTTCTGTTCTTCAGGTGAGGGGAGCGGTCCCTTCCTAATGGGTCTGTGAATAGAGAGTGGCCACAGGCACTCTGGTCTCCCGTTTGTCCCTCTCCAGGGGTCCCTTTCACACACTGGAGGCTGGGGGATGGTCAGCCTCTCAGTGGGAGGACTCCTTTGGGAGCTGTTATAATTGTTCAGTGCCTGAAGTGGAGAAATGGCTGCCGTAGTAGCTTTGGCCTTCTAGGTGTGAACACAGGCCTGTTTTTACTCCAAGAGAATATGGTGTGTACACGCACCCTCTTTGAGGTTTCTTGGTTCTCAGGGGATTAGTCATTTGTTTACATTGAATTAACTATCTGCTTACTATGTTAGCCCATGTGTAAAAAAGCCCATTTTTTTTTTTTTTACCACTTTTTCATTCTTTAAATTTAGCAAAAGAGGATTCAGAAGTGGTAGGAAAGACCTCCCCCCTCCAAAAAATGGCAACTGGCTCTCTGGGCCTCAGGGGTCCGAGTATTCGGAAGAATGGTAGTGCCGTGAGCAGGAGAGGGGACTCTGTCGTTCCCTTCCCATTGTGTCCTCCCCCTGCCAACCCCTTGATGCCACCTGGTACCTCAGTGAGAGGAAGACACAGTCAGTGGCGAGTACAGACAGAATCTCTCCACTCATTTGAGAAGAGGGTTGTGTGCTGCCTGGGGACAAGGGGTAACAATATGTCTGTGGCTTACAGTTTGATGGGCAACACTTTGGGGTTCAGGCTTTCCATTTTCTGTGCTTGGTAGTTTTGTTTCTCCTTCGAGTTGCTACTTTTGAGCGGTTTCTTTCTTTGGTTTTTAGAGTTTTGGTTCCTGGCCCCTCCTGGGTCCCTCCGCCTCAGTATCTACAGATGTAGAAAGTAAGACCAGGCAAGAGTTGCTGCCAGTGGCAGGGCTGGGTCCACAGGCCAGGGCTCCCAGCACCTGGGCCAGTGCTTTATCTGTCAGTGTGGTCTCTCTCTATTCTTCCTACTGGGGTGTTTGACAATTTTGTTAGAAGAAAGCATTGTAAATGTCATTGAATGTGTCTAAGTGATATTAGTGAATTTAGACCATTGGGTTGTTTTTTCTTCCTATCTCAGGAGATGAAATGATTAACTGTCCACTGTGTGACTCATTAAACATATAACACACAAATACTCTGGCTCAATGAGTGTTCCTTTCCAAGAAGTCACGTTGGAAAACTTGGCACAGTTCTCCTTGCTTAAAATGTATTTTAAACTTTTCCTTTGCAGGTGCTTTTAGAAGCTGTTATATGTTTGAATTACCATTAGTTGAAACGTAGGTTTTTTTTTATTGTAAGAGACCTCAAATAGTCAGGGTTTAAACATGTAGCTCAAGCATAAGCCATCCAGGGCTGCTGTTGACTCCATGACAGCAGAGACACTGTTCTTTTCCCTTCTGCACTGCTTTCTCCAGAATATTGAGGCGTCCGTGTGGTTAGAAGAGATTTCCATATTCTCCATTCTGTGTCCACCATGTTACATGCCGATTAGTGTGAAGGGAAAAGAGGAAGGAGAAAGCTTGCTCTTTTTCTCTGAGGGAACCACCTGGAAGATGCAGTCCCCTCCCAGATCTCCTTGGCTACAACTTCATCAGATGGGCATCCCTGGCTGCAAGAAAGGCTGGAAGTGAAGGCTTGATTTTGGATACCGTAAAAACTGGGGTTCTATTTTATAGAACAGTGTTTTTCAACCTTTTTAATTTCATAGTACACTTGAACCTACAGTTAAACTTCTGTGCACACTTAAATTATGTTGATTTAAAGTAAAAGGAAAGAATATACTTAACTGTGCTTTGAACTTTTTTTTTTTATTGTTGGGGATTCATTGAAAGTACAAGAAACCATGTTACACTGGTTGCATTTGTTGGGTAAAGTCCCTCTTACAATCTTGTTTTGCCCCCAAAAGGTGTGCTTTGAACTTTTGAGAATAATTTAATTAATACTCTTTGAAAACTTTTGTGGTATACCTAAGACACTCTCATGGCACACCAGTGTGCTGTGGCACTGCAATAGAAGATGGGGTTGGTAGAGAAGAAAGAGGTAATAAATACTGAAGGATAACTAGCAATCTCTGCCAAGGATTGTTTTTGGGAAGGTGCACATCATTGGGTGTGGGTTTGATTTGGTCATTAGACCTCTGGAGCCAAGTCTGGTGAATGAGGATGTTCAAGCACTAGGTCACAGTCCTACTAGGATAAACAAGAGGCAATCATGAGTGATAAGCAGATTTTTCTAGTGTGGTTCTGAAAGCCTCAGCATCGTAAGGGGGCTTCCGTGGCTTCCATGGTTGATAGGGAAGTAAATAGCCTTCCAGGACACTTTCTCTGAATGGAGCATTCAGCTTATGCAAATTCTGCTGACAGTTTACATTTATTGAATATTTAGTCTGAGCTAGATATCATTTGTTATGTGGGTTATCTAATGTAATCCATAAAATCCTTGCATGGTAGGCAGATGCTATGATCTCTTTTTGGTAGATGAGGAAACTCGCGTCAATTGCCTGAGGTTATAAAATGAGGAGCTGGTAGAAATAGGTTTTGAATACAGGCAGTCTCTTAGGTTCAGAGTAAAGTATACCCTCTGGGTGGTGAAGTCCCCAAGTCTACTTCTTCCACTTGGTTCCAGAACAGGCACAGCCTGGCTTATCCTACCCTCAGGAAGGAGAGTGGACTCCTCTCTGGAGAAGTTCGGCCCATCGTGGCTGTGTTCTGGAGAAGGTGGGACCTGGGAAGGGCTTTCAAGGCAGAGGAGGTGGCTCTCGTGGAAGCAGAAACAACAATGGGTTCTGAGTAGCGGCAAGTCATCTAGCAAGGTTGGAGTGGATTGGCCATGTGGGTGGGGGAGAGTCATGAGAAACGAGACCAATGTTGGAGAGTTTCTAGGCTGTGTCAGAGAGATTGGGTTTATTCCACAGTGTGCTGGGGGGTATGGGAAGGACTGGGAAGAGAAGAGGTGAGAGGGATGGGCAGGTGGAACCCAGCTGCTATGGATCTGCCAAAAGACAGTGATGGTGGGCAGGATTTAGTCTGATGAGCCGTGTGTGCTGTGTGAGGCAGAGCCTATTACTTTTTAAAAATGTTCTATTATGTTTTGTTACTATCCTCTCTGTTAATTTATAGGTGACAGGGTCAAGTCTCAGGGAGTTACTTACTGATTTGGGTCAAGAAACACATCATCGGGAAGGAAGTTTCTGTGGATCTAAGTGGGGGATATGCATTCAGACACTGGAGAAGCTGTTTATAGAGTAATGGCAGATTTGTGGAGACTGTTTGCTGTGAGCCCAGCAGAACTTACACACACTATTTTGTTTAATGCTCCTGAGCGTACTTTGTATTTGGTAGTGTTATACTCAACTTACAGGCGAAGAAACTGAAGCAGAGAGATTGAGGGACTGGCTAAGGCACTGGGCCAGTGAGCGGCAGGCCAGGTTTGGAATTCACCTTGGTAACCATCTGCCAGGTTGAGGTGTGGTGTGTGCCCACTGGGTGGTACACTGTCAGAGTCATGAGCAGGTCTTCAGGGGACCATTCCCACCGTCACTATTCCTCCCAGTGGCAGTAAGTGTGGCTGGGAATGGATGTGCAGTAGTTCTCACAGTGTGGGCCCAGCCAGCCGTATCAGCATCCCCTGTTGTTTTAGTTTCCTAGGGCTGTTGTTACAAACTACCACAAATTTAGTGTCTTAAAACAATTTATTTTCTTATAGTTCTGAAAGCCAAAAATCTGAGCTGAGTCTTAGGGGGCTGAAATTAAGATATCAGCAGGACGGTGCCTTTTGGATGCTCCTGTAGAGAATTTTCTGTTCCTTGCCCATCCCAGAGTCTGGTAGCTGCCAGCATTCCTTTGCTTGTGACCATGTCACTCCAATCTCTGCTTCTACTGTCACCTTGCCTTCTCTTCAGCCTCCAAATCTCCCCTTTTGCCTCAGTCTCATAAAGACCCTTGAGATTACATTTTGGACCCACCAGATAATCCAGGATAATCTCTCCATCTCATAACTGAATCCTATCTGCAAAGTCTCCTTTACCGTACAAGGTAACATTTACAGGTTCCAGGGATTAGGACCTACGTAACTTCGGGGACCACTATTCAGACTCCCACCCTGGGGATTTGTGAGAAATGTAAATTCTCATTAGCCCTCCCCCAGCCCTACAGATTCAGAGACTGGGACTGGGGTCAGTCTTCTGTTTTCTGGAGCAGCACTCCAGTCATTCTGAGGGCCTCCGAAGCTGCCACTTGAGCTCACGCAGCTCAATCTGTAAGTGGAAACTGTTCATCAGGTCAGGGACTGGGGAAGGAGTGGTCAGAAGCTATGGGCATCCTAATCCCTCCACAAGGATGTAAAGCGGTAGCAAGAAGCAAAGGCACTGGCCCCGGTGGGAGCCTGCCTCTCCTGCCTATGCACGAAGCTGAGAAGTCCAGACCTGGGGTTCATGAAGCAGGAACACAGGTTCTAGATAAAAATGCTGCCACACAGATGAGAGAAAAGGAAAGCCATGGAACAAAAAATGGGAGAGCTGACATTTTGTTTGGGTCCTTCAGGTAAGCCTGCACCTGGATCAGCAGACTGGCCAGGCTGAGTGCTCACCTGTCATGTGTTGAGGCCTGCGGTGCTCACATCTAGAGCCCCTGCCCACGGTTTCTAAGTGTCGCCTTCAGAGTCCTCCCAGAACCAAATGCAGTAGGGTCCAAACAGCCCAAGTTGAAGTATTCTACAAAAAGTTTATTTTCTTTCTTTTTTTTTGGAAGTAGCAATACATTAATGTAGAATATTGAATTTGATGAACCTGTGGGGCTTCTGTCCTGCAGGCTTGTCTTACTTACCACAAGACAAGCGGTGGTATTGCCTGTACCCAAGGCGTGGGCGCCATCTTGCAGGCTTTGAAATATTAGAACTAACAAAATTTGTAAGTACCAGAAACCAGCCCAAGCTTTTAAACCAAAATCACAGCTTAGTCATCAGGGCTCCTAAGCCTTATTCCTAAAGGAAGGCAGCTCTGGCCATTTTCTCCCACCTTTGAGCCTTTCTGCAGGCCTTTTAAATTCTTTTTCTGCAGTCAGGCTTGCTCACGCCCCTGGCGGCGGGGGGAAGCGTGGTGTCTACTAGAGGACTGGACACACGAGAGAACTACAGGCCTGCAGACCCAAATCAAGTTCTAGGCCAGAGAATCTGATTGTCCTGCAGAGGGTACCTGATTGCAGCCATGTGACAGCCATGGTTGGCAGGGGCTAAGGGTGGGGTGCAGGGGATGTCAGCACACAAGCTGCCCACTGGAGTGTGCTTGGTGCACAGTGAAAGGGGGTTTTGTCAGCTAGGCAGATAGCCCCAAGTCTGCCAAGCAGGGTGCAGGGAGAGTGTGACTTGGTTATTCGTGCCCCATAGCACGAAAGCATGTGAGAACATGTCTTGCTCTTCCTCCTTGTTTTGAAGCCTTGACCTGATAAGTCTCAGGAGTACTGGTGCATCTCAGGTCAGCTATGCCAAGAGACAAACACCTTCCCTCCCTTCTTTTCTTCCTTCCTAGAAGAATAATATAAAGGGGTGAATAAAAATTACTCATCTCCCAAATCACAGAAGCAATCACTATTAGCATTTTATTCATATTTATAGCCAGTCTTTTTTGTTCTGCATATATACTTTTAAATTATATGCATAATCATTTTAAGAGAAGAACATTTCAGATAAAGCTGGAGTTCTTTTTGACCAACACCCATTCTGGCCTTGTCTCTGCCATGTCTGAAGGTATCCACTTTTTTTTTTTTGAGACAGAGCCTCAAGCTGTCACCCTGGATAGAGTGCCATGGCATCAGAGCTCATAGCAACCTCCAATTCCTGGGCTCAAGCGAGTCTCCTGGCTCCGCCTCCCAAGTAGCTGGGACTACAGGCGCCCGCCACAATGCTGGGCCGTTTTTGGTTGCAGCTGTCATTGTTGTTTGGCGGGCCCAGGCTGGATTCGAACCTGCCAGCTCAGGTGTACGTGACTGGCTCCCCAGCCCGTTGAGCCACAGGCGCTAAGCCAAGGTATCCACTTTTTCACTTGTCCTTGTGTTATACCTTTCCTTATATCTTTATGTATGAAGAGATTACTTTTTACCCAAAATATCCACCTTAAAGAAGAAGAAACTATGTAGTATGACTGCACACTGTTTCTAAGGGTGAGAATTGAATGGAATGAAAATAATAAACTCATTAATACTACCTTGGAAGATTATATGCACTTTTGCTATTTATTTCCAACTTTGAAATTCCGTTTTTAAAAGTCACAAAGTTCTCCAGAAAATATGCAAAGCTAGAGCCTTCAGGCTCCTAATTTTAGATTGAAAACATATCTTTTCAAGAATGTGTGTGAGTTGTGTATATATTTGTGTTCTTTATTCTTTAGTTCTTTATTCTGTAGAATGTAAGTGGTTTATGTATTGCAAATGGATTCCTGAGGTCATCATAAGCCCCTTGAACTTAACAAATGTTACTTAACAAATGTTCAAGTGTTCCACTTGAAAAAGTAAGACACCGTAAAGTTTAGAAGTCTCTGGATAGGGTGGCGCATGCTTCCTCTAGCCCTGCTGCAAAGGAGCACCTAGGAACATTGCTTGTGGGCTGGGGCAAAGCTGTTGTTTTGAAATGTAAGTGTGGCTGCAGATTTTACTTGCCAGTTGATACATTCTCTTGTGAATAGAAATTATGCGTTTGTATGTGTGTCTGAGTCCATTTTGTGCTGCTATAACAGAATACCTGTGACTGGGTAATTTATAAAGGACAGAAGTTTCTTTCCTCAGTTCCTGAGTTGGGAAGTGCAAGATCAAGGCTGAGCATCTGGTGAGGGACTTCTTGCTGTGTCCGCACACATCACAGGCTGGGGAGGGACAGGTGCAAGAGGGTGGAGGAGGGAGAGAGAGAGAGTAAGTGAGTGTAAGAAGACGAGAAAGAGGAGGCCAAATTCATCTTTTTATTATTTATTTATTTTAGTATTTGCCTAAAGGAAAAGTTTTTTTAATTTTAATTTATTTTTAAAATTATGTTTTATTAGGTTCGGTGCCTGTGGCTCAACAGGCTAAGGCGCCAGCCACGTACACCTGAGCTGGTGGGTTTGAATCCAGCCCGGGCCTGCCAAACAACAATGATGGCTGCAACCAAAAAAATGGCCGGGTGTTGTGTTGGGCGCCTGTAGTCCCAGCTACTTGGGAGGTGGAGGCAAGAGACTCGCTTAAGCCCAGGAATTGGAGGTTACTGTGAGCTGTGATGCCACAGCACTCTATCCAGGGTGACAGCTTGAGGCTCTGTCTCAAAAAAAAAAAAA
>CAUYON010059315.1:0-16769 GCA_963573935.1 Arctocebus calabarensis | reverse complement strand
GTCCCAGCTACTAGGGAGGCTGAGGCAAGAGAATCGCTTAAGCCCAAGAGCTGGAGGTTGCTGTGAGCAGTGTGACGCCACGGCACTCTACCCAGGGCGATAAAGTGAGACTCTGTCTCTACAAAAAAAAAAAAAAAAATTGACCTTTGTGGGGGATGACCTAAGTATATAAGAACTTTGCCTTCCAATAATACTTTACTGTGACATACTTTTCATAAGCAAATCTAAATTTATAACATAGACTGCAAAAACCTCCCACACTAAATATAATAGCAGTGGCACCTGTACCTCAGTGGGTAGGGCGCCGGCCATATACACCCAAGCTGGTGGGTTCGAATCCAGCCGGGGCCAGCTAAACAACGACAACTGTCACAAAAAAATAGCTGGGTGCTGTGGCAGACACCTGTAGTCCCAGCTACTTGGGAGGCTGGGGCAAGAGAATCGCTTAAGCCAGTGGTTCTCAATCTGTGGGTCACAACCCCTTTGTAACCATTGGGTCGCAACCCCTTTCTAACAATGCAAATACATTGTGGCATTTGGAAGGTTGAGAATCACTGCCTTACGCCCAAGAGTTGAAGACTGCTGTGAGCTGTGACGCCACGACACCTTACCAAGGGTGACACAGTGAGACTGTCTCAAAAAATAAAATAAATAAGTATAATAGCCTAGAAACTCCAAGCTGAGTACAACTAGACACAGTTTCATTGTTCAAAAAAAAAAAAAAAAACTGTCTAGACTTTCATAACTGAAAGAAACCAAACTTCAGAGAAAACAAATTCTGGACTCTGAAATCTTGCAAAAATGTCTCCTACAGCAACAAATTATCTAGCCATTGTGTCTACTAGAATCTAGACTTTTAGCTTTTCACAAATTAAAATGAATTTGCCTTAAGATTATTGGTACACGGTCCTGCTTCCAATTCTGTTACCAAAGTTACAAAGCAGGCAAACCAAGAGGAAGGTCTAATTGAACCCAAAGTAGACAAGTGTTTTAAAAATAAATCCTAATTCCTCGACAATTACTGGATGGAAGAATAAATCACTTGGGAAATTAGATACCAAATTTGAGACAAATGAAAACAAAAGCACAACATAACCCAACTCATGGGATACAGTGAAAACAATGCTCAAAGGAAAATTTATGGCTAAAAATTCCTAAAAAGAAAGCTCTCAAATCAACAACCTAACTTGATACTTATGGAACCACAAAAAGAGCAAACTAAACCTAAAGGCAACAGAGGTACCTAAAATAGTCAAATTCATAGGGACAGAGAACTATGGTCACCAAGGGCAGAAGGGGACTCACTGAATAATGGAGACAGAGTTTCAATTTGGAAAGACTATGGAGGCGGATGGTGATGGAGATTGTACAAGGATGTAATCCAGCTTGATGTCACCAAAATGTACACTTAAACATAGTCAAAATGATAACTTTTATGTTACCATATATGACATTTAAGAATTATTACTAAAAAACAAAACAAAACCCACCACAATGAGATACCACATTATACCTACAAGGATGGCTATAATAAGAAAAACAGAAAATAAAGTGACAGCAAGAATGTGAAGGCACTGAAGCCCTCATGGATTGCCGGTGAGAACGTAAAGTGCTGCAGCTACTGTGGAAAACAGTTTGGCAGTTCCTCAAGTAAACATAATTATCATATGATCCAGCAATTTCACTCCTAGACATATACTCGTAAGAAGTGAAAACGGGCTGGCTCAGCACCTGTGGCTCAACGGGCTAAGGCGCCAGCCACGTACACCTGAGCTGGCGGGTTCAAATCCAGCCGCCGGGCCCGCCAAACAAGGACGGCTGCAACCAAAAAATGGCCGGGCGTTGTGGCAGGCGCCTATAGTCCCAGCTACTTGGGAGGTAGAGGCAGGAGACTCGCTTGAGCCCAGGAATTGGAGGTTGCTGTGAGCTGTGATGCCACAGCACTCTATCCAGGGTGACAGCTTGAGGCTCTGTCTAAAAAAAAAAAGTGAAAACGGGTACTCAAATATACTGTTCATAAGTGTTCTAGCAGCATTATCTGCTATAGCCAAAATGTAGAAACAACGGAAATGCTCAATGGATAAATGGATAAACAGATTGCCTAATTATTATAAAGCTAATTGAAATATATCCACAAAAAGCAATTAGGTACGGACACATACTACAATTTGGGTTTGTTTCTTTATTTGTTTTGAGACAGAGTCTTACTCTGTCACCCTCGGTAGAGTGCCGTGGGGGCCATAGCTCACAACAACCTCAAACTCTTGGGCTCAAGTGATCCTCTTGCCTCAGCCTCCTGAGTAGCTGGGACTATAGACGCCCATCACAATGCCTGGCTAGTTTTTCTGTTTTTATTTATTTATTTAGAGACAGTCTCACTATGTCACTGTAGGTAAAGTGTCATGGCGTCACAGCTCACAGCTGCCTGAAACTCTTAGGCTTTGGCGATTCTCTTGCCTTAGCCTCCCAAGTAGCTGGGACTACAGGTGCCTACAACAGGGCCCAGCTATTTTTTTGTGGCAGTTTTCATTGTTGTTTAGCTGTCCTGGGCAGGGTTCAAACCTGGGTGTATGTGGCTGGCTCTGTAACCACTGTGCTACGGGCGCCAAGCCTAGTTTTTCTATTTTTAGTAGAAATGGGGGTCTCACTCTTGCTCAGGCCTGTCTTGAACTTCTGATATCAAGCAATCCACCCATGCGGGCCTCCCAGACTGCTAGGATTACAGGTGTGAGCCACTGGGCACAGCCTTACATGCTATAATTTGGACAACCACAAAAACATGCTATGTGAAAAAAGCCAATCAGAAAAGGTCTCATATCATGATTCCTTCTATATGAAATGTCCAGAATAGGCAAATCCATAGACACAGAAGGTAGACTGCTGATTGCTAGGTGATGGAACAGGGAGGAATGTGGAGCAATTACTTAATGAGTAAGGGGCATTATTTAGGGGTGATGAAAAAGTTTTGAGGCTTGGCACTGGTGCTCAATGATTAGAGCACCAGCCACATATACCAGGGCTTATGGGTTTGAACCCCACCTGCACCTGCTAAACAATGATAACTGCAACAAAAAGAATGCCAGGCATTGTGGCAAGCACCTGTAGTCCCAGCTACTCGGGAGGCTGAGGCAAGAGCACTCTACGCAAGGCGACATAGTCAGACTCTGTCTCGATAAATAAATAAATAAATAAATAAAAATACAAGAAAAAGTTTTAAAACTAGACAGAATAATGGTTGCACAATATTGTAAATGCACTAAATACCACAGAACTGTATACTTTAACATAGTTAATGGTACATTACCTAAATTTTGTGTCAACCAAAAAATATCAATCCTAAAATCAATTAAATCATATGCTTGAAAATATAATTTCCGGCTTAAAATATACTGTTATTCTTCCTAACTAGCCTCCAGACTCCTTTTAGGCTAACCAAAAGGATTTTGAGAAATGTGTGCAAATTCCTTGTTCTTCCCAACTTCAACAAACAGCACCACTATCCACTGTCCCACCAACTGCACAAACCACAAAACTCCAATACCTCTTCATTCCACACTTTCCCGCAGCCCATCTGGCACCGTGCCTTCCCTAATCCTTCTCAATTCTATCTCCTCTTTAATCCCACTCCCACCAAACTACTCTCAATACAACTCTGAACCACTGCAGCAACTATCAACTAGTCTCCTGAGTTTTTCAAACTGCAAATATTATCTGCCAACCCTTAAGCACCTTTGAGGACTTCTCAGCCTGCCTGCACTCCCTGGCTCAGGAGACACCCCTCCCTCTCACACTCTGACTTCTAGTCCCAGGTGCTCTTATAGTCCCTTAACACACCACATTTCCTCCTGCTGCAGAAATGTTCCCTCTTTCTCAAATCCTCTTCCGTCTGACCCTTCCCTTTGCTAACTTAACTACTGCTTGGCCTTAACAGTCACCTCCTCCAAATTTGAGTCAGATTCCTTTCTTACAAGCTCTCAAGAACCAGTTCCTTTCCTACAGAGCACTAATCTCTATACTTTCACTTTCCTGAATGTGCCCGTTAATTTGCATTTGACTCCTCCCTTAGACTGTAAGTTCCGCAAAGGCAAAAATCACATGTTATTTTCACTTTAACTCCAGAGCCCAACACAGCACCCAGTGCAAAAGGAATTTATCAATAAATTTCACTTAGACTCCAGCTTCAGAGTCCTTCTAATATTAAAAAGGAGAACAAAAATTATTTGGGAATATAAAGTAAGGAAAGAAAGATTAAAGATATAAAAATCAGAACTTTCTCAATATACAAAAATAACCACAGATTCAAAGTCCAAAAAATACTTCAAAGTCCAACAACGACCCATAATAAAAAGTAACTAACAGATCTACTCCAATCATGAAGGTTTACAGAGAAGCCTATTTTGTAATGCTTAAGAGTAGCACAGTATACTTCTCTGGGGTATTTGTGCTTCTTTTGGGCATATGAAAAATGCAAAAATACATATTCTCTCTTCCCAGTTACATGGTAAGCTGTCTGAAAGCAAGTATTCTCCCCTAACTCTTCTTTTAAATCTTACAGGAATATCTGCTATACCTCAGAGCCGAAATGAAAAAACATAAGACCACTAACACATCTAGAAACTAAGATGACAAATTGTGAATGGAAAATAGTTCTGCTGAATACAGAAGAGGCTAAAGGATAAAGGATATTCAAGAGCTTCTTGTAACTCTCAATGTCAGCAACAAGGCCAGGCTAAAGCAGTATCCCCAGCTTCTGCTAGGATTAGTCTTGAGCCTAGGTATAAAAAGCACCCACATGCCCTGGACAGAATACCAGTCCTGTGGGGCCCTTCACAAAGCTCCTACTTGTGAAAAAGATGTCCACAGGGCAGCTTCCTTGCAGCCTGCATGGAGTCCCAGCAGATTGCACAGTCGTCATTATTGACAGCTAGTTCCTCTGGAGTTGCAACTGCAAACCTGTAAACACAAAACAAGCCCAGGAGGAATGTCAACGCCACACACATCCTGAACACCATTGTACAAACTTCACCTTTGTAACAACACAGTTACAGAGAAGTCATGATCAGTAAAAAAGTTTTCACAATCAAAAACATCATAACCTCTTTCTCTTCATAGCCCATTAAAAAGTAAGAAAGAGGTCGGAGCAGTGACTTATGCCTGTAATTTCAGCATTCTGGGAGGCTAAGGCTGGTGGATTACCTGAGCTCAGGAGTTTGAAACCACCCTCTAAAAGCAGCTGGGCATTGTGGCAGGTGCTTGGAGTCCCAGCTACTTGGGAAGCTGAAGTAAGAGAATTGCATTGCTTGAGGTCAAGTTGTCTGAGGTAGCTGTGAGCTATGATGCCAGAGCACTATACCAGGGGCAACAAAGTGGGACTCTGTCTCAAAAAAAAAAGTAAGTGAGAAACTTATGCATAGGAACTGTCTTTTATTTTTTTGAGCAGAGTCTCTGTTGCCCCAGGCTAAAGTGCCAAGGAGTCAGCTTAGCTCAAAGCAACCTCAAACTCCTGGGTTCAAACAATCCTCCTGTCTCAGCCGCCCCAGTATCTGGGCCTACAGCTGCCTGCCACAATGCTCGGCTAATTTTTATTTTTTTATTAATTATTAACTTATAACTCTAAGTACACAAATTATAATATGAAATTTTCCCAACAGTTCCCAGGAAAAAAGTGCTGTTATCATCACTATTTTAGAGATAAAGTAACTGGGGCACAGGGAATTGCATAAATTGCCAAAAATCACGTAGCCAATGAGGATCCACAGCCCAAATTCTTTATCATTCTGTTAACAATGTACAAAATTGAGTTCTGGTATACTTTGGAATTTGTTTTTTTTTTTTTTTTTCTTGAGACATAGCCTCAAGTTGTCACCCTGGGTAGAGTGCTGTGGCATCACAGCTCACAGCAACCTCCAATTCCTGGGCTCAAGCGAAAGTCTCCTGCCTCCACCTCCCAAGTAGCTGGGGACACAGGCACCCGCCACAACGTCTGGCCATTTTTTGGTTGCAGCCGTCATTGTTGTTTGGCGGGCCCTGGGGCTGGATTCGAACCCGCCAGCTCAGGTGTACATGGCTGGCGCCTTAGCCCGTTGAGCCACAGGCGCCGAGCCGGAATTTGTTATTTTTGAAGAGCTAAAAGGAATCAACTTGGGTGACATCAACCAATCCTCTCTTACCTGGCTTCCATGTTCCCAACCACTCGCAGATAGTTCTTGTGCCGACGAATCCGACGCTGAACCTCATGAAACAGGTAGCGCAGCTGCATAAAGATGACCAGGCTGGCCATGGACAACCAGATGTTGCCAAATAACTTAAAGAGAAAGAGAAGACATGTACAAGAAAATGAATGTGAACCTTCTAGTGAAGAAGTATGGTGTGCAGGAGAAGCTCTTAAGTGCTGGGGAAGGTGAACTGGAATAATCTTTCAGAGAGTAAATGTATTTGTTTATCTCATCACCCTAAACCATGTACACACCGTTCAGCCCAGACATTCCATCACCAGCAACCTCTCCACAGGCTTTATGTAAAAACAAAAAGCAATAAGACTCTATCCTTGCAATTATAAAAAACAAAACAGGGAAATGAACAAAATGCCCAACAGAGGAACAGTTAGGTTGTAATGTTAAAGGTATTAATTAAATTTATTATAATATGCCATTAAATATTAATATTCTATTTTTATATGTAACAGCTTTGAAGGTCAATTACATGGGAAAATAATACCTGTTAAGTGAAGAGGATATAATTATCGTTATAAAACTAAACTATGATAAATTATTGAAAGATAGTAAACAAGTGAATATAATCTAAATAGTCCATCATGATGTAGGTTAATTAAATCACAGTAAATCTATGTGATGAGTTTTTTATCCTAAGGAATTTTAAATGATTTAGAAGATTTGCTGCTAGCATAGGAAAATGTTCATAATACATTAACTAAGAAAACTAAACTATATGTCCAAAATAGTTTGAATACATAAAGAAGCAATTCAATACAATAAAATCTTTTTTTTTTTTTTTTTTTTTTTGTGGAGTTTTTTGCCAGGGCCAGGTTTGAACCTACCACCTCTAGTATATGGGGCTGGTGCCCTACTCCTCTGAGCCACAGGCACTGCCCAATACAATAAAATCTTAAAAGTTATCTCAGGGCACTTGTTTTCGCCTTTTTAGGGGATTGGGGAGAAAGGGATCTTAATTTTTTTTTTTTTAACAAAAGAATTATATGTTTCTTGGAATTTTTTGACACAGGTCTCACTATGTTGCCCAGGCTGCTCTCTATCTCCTAGGCTCAGGCAATTTTCCTGTCTCAGTCTCACTAGACGCCAGTACTACAGGCACGAACTACTATACGCAGCAATTTTTCTTTAAAAAAAGTACGGGCTCAGCGCCTGTAGCTCAGTGGCTAGGGCACCAGCCACATACACCAGAGCTGGCAGGTTCAAACCCAGCCCGGGTCTACCAAACAACAATGACAACTACAACCAAAAACACAGCCAGAAATTGTGGTAGGTGCCTATAGTCCCAACTACTTGGTAGACTGAGGCAAGAGAATCGCTTAAGCCCAAGAGCTTGAGGTTGCTGTGAGCTATGACACCACAGCACTCTATCCAGGATAACATAGTAAGACTCTGTCTCCAAAGGAAAAAAAAAGCATGCTTTCAAAAAGTAGACCTAAAAATGTGCTGTGTCTAATCCAATAATTTTCAATACTACTTTGATAGGCTTATAATTTCACTAAACTGCCCTCCAACTACATTGATTCTCACCATTATAGGATCACTGTGGTGCTAACAAATGAAGCAGATTTATAACATAATTTCCCGCCACATCAAAGTAAAATGTAAAGAATGAAGGTAGCAGGAATTAAGTAAAAAAACTTTTTGATTATAAAGATGAAAAATGTATGACTCTATGAAGTAGCCTAGCACTGCAGGAAATCCCATTACCCCCTACAAAATAGCTGCAAAGTATTAATAGCCACAGAGACTATGTGGAGAAGCATCCCCTTAATTTCATGCTAAAGGCCTTTCTCCTGACTGGGTCACAGAGTGAAATAAGTCTTCAAGAGCAGCAAACACCTCCTGAGCTGGGCACTAGCCACAGTGTTTCCACCACACTGCTTTACACCCAATGGCGGAAAAAAAAAAAAAAAGGAAGGGTACACGGCTGCATTCATTTTTATAGTCTTTTAAGTGGTTCATCTACCTCTTATTCCAAAGATTTCTTTTCTTTATTATTTTTATTTTGAGACAGAGTCTCTGTTGCCCCAGGCTATAATGCCATGGAGTCAACCTAACCTAGCTCACAGCAACCTCAAACTCTTGGGCTTGAGAAATTCTCTTGCCTCAGCCTCCTGAGTAGCTGGCTGTGTGCCACCATGCCTATCTAGCAAGGATTTCATTTTTTATATACAAACCAAGGTTTCTGATTCTGAAAGCCCAGCCCTCAGCAGAGCTCCTTGTGAGCACACTTACCAACATGTGAATGTGGTGCATGAGGTCCAGGGACAAGAGAGTGAGCTCCATGACAAAATCTGTGTAATAGACATAGGTCCCCTTTCCTTCCCAGGTCCCTTCATGGTTGAGATCCCAGAGGTGAATTATGTAGCTGCAATGAAAAGAGAAAAACACTTTAATAAATTTACTGTTACAACTGAATATGGATGAAAAACTTTGTAGTTTAGTTTCATATTTTTATATATTTTACACCTATTATAAATTATATAATAATTAAATTCCACTGAATGAGACTCTCGGTCACCTCCCTCCCAAATTTCTACTCACCGTAAAATCACATGAGCAGTCCTCACTGTCACAAGAAGAGACTATAAAAAAAGGATATGGGCACATATATGTTTTAGAAAAATTTAGAATTCCTCAAGCCAAGCTCACTTTTACAAAATGATAAAAGATACACATTTCTCCATTCTCTTAAAAAGCCTGTTCAAGTTCACCAACCATTTTATTTCTTCTACTTCAGATCTCCATGGAATATCTTCATGACCTAGAAATCTAACTTTTATTGAGCTTTTTCTTGTTAATAGGTGACAACCAGTAATACCTGTCCATTTCCTGGGGTTGGCTCCTACAATCTTAAACTTCACCCTAGTGGTTTAACAATCACGTCAATTTCTACAGCATTAGGTCACCATAACTGATTCCTGGAAAGGGCATCTGACTACTGGTGACGTTTCAACTCCAACTGTAGTTTAAGTGCTACTGTCCTAGATGAGTACCTGTTCTCTCCCTAATGCTGTATGTACTCCCTTTGCCCACCAAAAGAATAGAAAATGAAGGAAATAAAAAACCAAGCCTCTGATAGTACTTTTTATCATAGAAATTGATACCAAGAAAAATTTCCTCTTAACCTACCACAAGTGTTACATTTTTGAGATTTAACTCCCATTTACAAATGCAAAATATTTTATATAAGAAACACTACGGCTCGGCACCTATGGCTCAACAGGCTAAGGCGCCAGCCATGTACACCTGAGCTGGCGGGTTCAAATTCAGCCCAGACCCGCCAAACAACAACGGCTACAACCAAAAAATGGCCGGGCGTTGTGGCGGGCGCCTGTAGTCCCAGCTACTTGGGAGGCAGACGCAGGAGACTCACTTAAGCCCAGGAATTGGAGGTTGCTGTGAGCTGTAATGCCACAGCACTCTATCCAGGGTGACAGCTTGAGGCTCTGTCTCAAAAAAAAAAAAAAGAAAAGAAAAGAAAAGAAACACTATGAATATACAGAATATGATTTAGTTCAAAATATCAAGTCTGGCTCGGTGCCTGTGGCTCAACGGGCTATGCGCCAGCCACGTGCACCTGAGCTGGTGGGTTCAAATCCAGCCTGGGCCTGCCAAACAACAATGACGGCTGCAACAAAAAAATGGTCGGGTGTTGTGGAGGGCGCCTGTAGTCCCAGCTACTTGGGAGGCGGAGGCAGGAGACTCGCTTGAGCCCAGGATTTGGAGGTTGCTGTGAGCTGTGATGCCACAGCACTCTATCCAGGGTGACAGCTTGAAGCTCTGTCTCAAAAAACAAAACAAAAAAAAAATCAAGTCTGGGGCAGTGCCTATGGCTCAGTGAGTAGGGCGCCGGCCCCATACACAGAGGGTGGCAGGTTCAAACCCAGCCTGGCCAAACTGCAACAAAAAGAAGCCGGGCATTGTGGCGGGTGCCCGTAGTCCCAGCTACCTGGGAGGCTGAGGCAAGAGAATTGCCTAAGCCCAAGAGCTGGAGGTTGCTGTGAGCTGTGATGCCACGACACCCTACCGAGGGTGACAAAGACTCTATCTCTAAAACAAAATATCAAGTCTATAACATGATAAATTATCTTAAAAGAATAAACAATAATAAACTAAAATAAAAGTATACACTATACATGTAGTAGAATCCTCTTGAAATTTAATTTAATGTGTTTATTTTTAGTTGACTATTTTTCAAAGTTTGGCCTAATAGTAATTGGAAGTTAGAGAACCAAAACAGGAAACCATAAATACCATCAAATAGTGCAATAATACAATATATGTAAAGCAAACTAATTAACATAAGTTAGTATAAATTAATTTTTCAACAAATTTATATATAATTTTATATATGGTATTTTGTTTCAAGAGTAAACAAAATACCATATATAACAGAAAGTATTCAACTAGGATTGCAAATGTTTTTAAGTATTTAAGTGCTCCTCCTGCAATTTTACTTTTGATATATTGTACTCTGAAATAAATGTTATCAAGCAGAAAATATTTATTTATTTATTTATTTATTTATTTATTTATTTATTTATTTTAAAGAGACAGAGTCTTGCTCTGTCACCCACACTGGAGAACAGTTGCTTGATCATACCTCAGTGCAGTGAATTCCTGGGCTTAAATGATCCTCCACCTCAGCCTCCCAAGTAGCTAGGACTATAGGAATGTGCCAACACACACTGGCCCAGAAATAAATTTTAACCCTCTGCCAAATTTCCAGTCAGTAGTTCAAATTTAGTGTTTCAATATTAGCCAATTAGCTTCAGTCTATCTGATACCTCATTTCTTTTTAATTAGTAATAGTAATCATGGGTGAAAGTCTTTTTCTGGCCGGGCACAGTGGCTCATGCCTGTCTATGATCCTAGCACTCTGGGAGGCCGAGCAGGGTGGATTGTGTGAGCTCAGGTGTTTAAGACCAGCCTGAGTAACAGCAAGACCCTGTCTCTAAAAAAACAAATAGCAAGGTGTTGTGCAAAAGCCTGTAGTCCCAGCTACTTTGGGAGGCTGAGGCAAGAGAATCACTTCAGCCTAGGAATTTGAGGTTGCTGTGAGCTGTGATGCCACAGCATTCTATCCAGAGCAACAAAGTGAGGCACTGTCTCAAAAAAAAAAAAAAATGTATTTTGCTTTTGACATAAAGAGCAAATATAGCCACTGAATATAAGAACAAATAATTTTAATTTCTATTAAACAGAAACTGATATTTTCAGAAAGGTTTAAAAGAGTAAAATTTTTTTAAATTTTAAAATATTCATGTATAGCTCAGATTTTTCATTCAAAATAATGAAGTTTACACGTTCATTATACTGTCCTAAAAATTACCCTATCCAAAAAAGAATTAATATAGAGAATCACCATCCATCACTGTTTGTACCACAGGGAATACCCTTTCTACTTTATAGAGTCAGAAACTTGAGTTGTGCCACCTGCCACTCTGGAACCTTAAGCAATTCACTTTACCCTCTATACCTCAGCGTTCTCATTCATAAACAGTAATAATAAAATAAGTCTATATAGGCAAAGTATTTAGAACAATTACTGGGCCAAGTGCAGTGGTTCACACCTATAATCCCACCACTCTGGGAGGCTGGGTGGATCGCTTGAGTTCAGGAGCTCAAGACTAGCCTTAGCAAGAGAGAGACCCCGTCACTAAAAAAATAGCAGGGCATTGTGGCACATGCCTATAGTCCCAGATACTTGGGAGGCTGAGGCAAGTGCGTAACTTGAGCCCAAGAGTTTAAGGTTGCTGTGAGCTCTGATGCCATTGAACCCTACAGGGGGCAGAAAAGTGAGACTCAAAAAAAAAGAACATTTATGGGCTTATTGTAAGTACTATTTAAATGTTGTAAAAAATAATTATTTTTTATTAGGTTATAATAATTATGACACAAAAGCTTTCAGTACCAGTACCCAACACACAAAAAAAGGAACTTAAGCGTTTGTTAAAAAGAAAAGGCCAAATATCCATCCATCACTTCACGGGTAAAAATAATTTGTCAATAACCTTTCAGCAGCATCCTTGAAAATATAAAGGAATATAATCAGAGCAACGCCATGTCCTGCATCTCACCTCTGCAGCCATGAAAGCCAACGTGTGCACCCCATGGGTGTAACCTGTGACGCAGCAGACAACCGCTAACCCGCAGCAGGAAAGCAGCATAGCGATCAGCAGGGACAGGACTCGACCATGACTACTCATGGGTGTCGTGGGAGAAAAGGAAAGCTGAAACGCACAAAACGGGAAGACAGCTCATTCTCCACAGCAGGGTTAAATAAAGTCACAGAGAAACTCAAGGTCGACCCTGGCATCTTTGCTTGGGGGTCTGTGAAAAGTATCCCATTGCTGTATTGTCAGAATTCTGCAATGACCCAAATATAAGCTGGTATTTAGAGATCCTTATCATTTAATTTACCAAATATAAAAATATGCATTATATTTTCATCTCTTATTCTCTCTCTCTTTTTTTTTTTTTGTTAAGCAGGCCAGGGTCAGGTTCAAACCTGCCAACCCTGGTGCACAGGGCTGGTGCTACAACCACTGAGCTACTGGTGCCCTTGTCTCTTGTTCTCAAGGACCCTCCTACCATTGAGATTATAAACCTCTAGAAGCAATTTTCCAGGGGTATCCACTTCTGTCTTCTAACATTCTACAGGACTCAGTACAGTTCCATGTTCTGTGTGCTTCTTTCTTAAGCTTGCTTTAATCTTTTTCTCCAAAATTCACATTCCTATTCCTTTAGGGATAAGACAACTGAAATGTCAGACAGGTACAAATTTCCTACTATTACATTGTTATGTTACTATTATTCAAGGAGAGGAAACAGCCTGAAAAGAAGGCCTGGGGCTGAGATTCCTGAGCTAGTAGGTGTAGATAAAAAACCAGTTTGGCAGAATATAAATGTCTGAACACAATAACTAAGCAAATGTCATGAAGGCTATGTTAATCAGTTCAATGAAAATATTTTAAATTGTATAGAAAACCAGCACATTGTACCCCATGATTGCATTAATGTACACAGCTATGATTTAATAAAAAAAAAAAAAAAACAGTTTGGGAGGTTAGAAGCTCCTGTTATGACCCTGAAGGAGAGGGGTTGAATTGTGAAAGAAATGAGGGCATTGAGAGTGAGATTAACTCACACAGAGGTGCAAAGCCACACGGTCCAGGAGGATGGAAGGAACACAAGGGAGGAAAATTTCCCTGGACTTTAACTGACAACAGAATTGAGGGCGCACGTTTGCCCAGGACCCAAGAGATTAGTTCAGGGCACTAATGGGTGGGGGTTCACTGGCACAGCTCTGATCTAAAGCCAAGAGGCAGATCTGTATCCAGACGAAAAAGGGACACAATCTCCTGTTACCAAGGAAGCTGATAGAGCTAATTCAGTCCCAGCCCAGGGGTGAAAACAGTATAAACGAGTCAGGAAGAAAACCTCAAAGAATTAGGATGAGAGGAGGGAGAATATAGAAGACGAGAATAGAAAATATCTAGAAGAAGACAGGTTTTTAGTCAGTTTATAAATCAAGGTTTCCTTAGGTGAACTGACCCCACCTGGGCTGTATCTTAAGACACTATGAGGCTGTGGAGGAAACCTCCTCAGGAAACACTGATTCTGCATCCCTGGGCTGCCGTGGAAAGTTGCTCAAGAAACAGAAATTAGTGCCTGATCCAGGAGTCTTTCCTTCCAGAGCTATCCAGACATGCCTGCTGTGGCTCATTCATATTGTGCAATTCAAACCTGGCAAAGGGGTAACTAAGCTAGTAAAGAGCTTAGCTAAAAACTCACATATTCAAATCGGTCCTTGCAGAGCTGAACCATCAGATGCAAAAATACAAGTCCAGCAAACCAGAGGCACCACATGACCACTTCTTCCACCGTCTGGACATTCAGCACACCAAAAATGAAAATGAACTTGTAGAAAATAAAATTCCAAAACTTGTCTTTGAGATGCTAAAAAGAAAAATGTTTATAAAGGTGAGTGCCATCGTATCTAACAGTTTAAGAAAAGTTAACATAATAAAATCTGGCTTCTAGGAAATATTCTGTACTTAGCTTTCTAACACATGTCCGCATCAAAATAGAAATAAAAAAAATAAAAAAATAAAAGAGGTCCCCTGAAGAACAGAAGTGAGACACACAGAAAGTAATTTGTAAACTTTGGGTTAAAACCCGAAATCAGTTATGGAATTTTAGCCATTACAAGGTAGTGATATTAGTCCAGTTATGTATTAAGAAATAAAAATACCTTATACTTTCAATTCACAGTAAAAAAGAATGGTAAGGACTATCAATATCATTTTTAATATTCCTGCCCTCTAGATTCTTAAACAATAGAAATATTCTCCATATTAAAAAAAAATACATGAACATTTTCCAGCCCATAATCAACAGTGCACAAAAAGTACAAAGAAAATTAAAATACATGGGCTCAGCGCCTGTGGCTCAACGGGCTAGGGCACCAGCCACGTGCACCTGAGCTGGCGGGTTCGAATCCAGCCTGGGTCTGCCAAACAACAATGACAGCTACAACCAAAAAAAAAATGGCCGGGTGTTGTGGCGGGTGCCTGTAGTCCCAGCTACTTAGGAGGCAAAGGCAGGAGACTCGCTTGAGCCCAGGAATTGGAGGTTGCTGTGAGCTGTGATGCCACAGGACTCTACCCAGGGTGACAGCTTGAGGCTCTGTCTCAAAAAAAGAAGGAAAAGAAAATTAAAATACATGTAAAAATAATGCCTTCACATTTTTATGCATTTTTTTGTCTTCTTCCCAAGTCAAAACACATTAATTTTTGTACACTACTTGCTCTCACCTCTGATCTCGTGAAAACCTCACCAATGCTAATGAATATCCTCTGAATATACCCATATGCCATTTTAGTGGTTCCAGATGGACAATGGCACTGTTTTCAATTTTTTACCATGCAGAAAGCACTATAATGAATACCTTTGTATATATCATCAGCACAATCAAATCAAAGATTACAAATGTTTTTATGATTTATTAAGTAATATCCACCTGATTTCCAAAGTTCTGTAAGTATATATTCTCATAAGCAGTGTGTACATATATTTGCTTTACTGTACTCTTATCTACACTGAGGACTTACACAGTTTTAAAAGTATTTATTACTGGCTCAGCACCTGGGGCTCAAGTGGCTAGGGTGCCAGCCACATACACGGGAGCTGGCGGGTTCGAATGCAGCCCGGACCTGCCAAACAACAATGACAACTACAACTAAAAAATAGCCAGGTGTTGTGGCAGGTGCCTGTGGTCCCAGCAACTTGGGAGGCAGAGGCAAGAGAATCGCTTAAGCCCAGGAGTTTAAGGTTGATATGAACTGTAACGCCACAGCACTCTATCCAGGGCGACAGTTTCAGGCTCTGTCTCAAAAAATAAAAGTAAAAAAAGTATTACCCTACAAGAAAAGAAGGCCCTACCAAGTATTAAAGTATACTATTGGAACACCTATGGGGGTGGGAGGAATTGGACGAAGAGAGTAAGAATGCAGCTATGACCTCTAGGTTTGCTTTGACATGTAATTGGAACCAAGTAAATCTTGACAAATTCAAAAAACTTTTTAAAAAAACAAAACAAGCAAAATGTATAACAAATTAATGAGTCCTTAAAGATAAGAATTATTTGAAGAACTTACACACACTGTATTCTGTACAGCTACTGCACAGAGAACAAAACGAAATGGAAATAAGTCAAAGAGTATTCCCTAACTCTGCCCACCAAAAGAGCAAAGATACCCCAAGAGCAATAAGTACATAGAATTGGTGTGGGTCTTGGCTGCTGAACCTCGAACGTCTGTTTCCAGACCTGGGGCAGGGAAAGTATAAGCTAAACCTATGAAATTTTGTGAATCTTGGCTTTGCCACTTAGTTGCTGTATCACCTTGGGAAAGTCACATAACATCTCTATGCTTTGGCTTCCCCATCCCAGTAACAGCATATACCTCACAGATTGTTGGGGATTATATAATTTAAGATGTATAAAGGGCTTGATATATGCCACAGTAGGCATTAGGTGCTTAAAAAAAGAAAATCAGAAACTTCCTTGCCCTAAACCTCCACTTAATAGTTTAATATTTGGTTCATTTTAGATATTCAATGTCTCTGCCTCTAGCATTACTCTAATTTTTGAACTTTAAGCATATACAGACCAAACTCATTCCACAGAGTTCTAACTCAAAATGGTTCCTAATAAATGCTACTGGATGGCATTAATCACAAAATGAGCCAACCCAAAACAGCATGAAAGGTGATCTATACTGAATAAACTCAATGTAAAAATCTCTGAAACGTACTCCAAGGTTACGTTTTCTATAAATTTTCACCTGCTACAAGGAAAAGAATGTATGTAATGCCCACCGGCACCAGATCCATGCACCAGGCCTGCCGGTTTGATTTTTGTTATAAATCAAAACCTTAAAGAAGGGAACACTTTTACACTGCTGGTGGGACTGCAAACTGATACAACCTTTTTGGAAGGCAGTATGGAGAACTCTCAAAGAACTCAAG